>CM029020.1:161047578-161179817 GCA_016801055.1 Panax notoginseng | reverse complement strand
AGACCTTTTCGATTCTTGCAGATGCTTTGTGCAGAGAGGAGAAAGTTGATAAAATGAAGGAGTTGGTTCTTGTAGCTCTCGAGCGAAATTTTATGCCCAGTGACTCTACTTATGGTAAATTTGTATCAGCTCTGTGTAGGACTGGGAGAGTTGAAGAAGGTTATTTGATTCATGGGCAGCTCAACCGATTAAATAAATTTACTAATAGATTCACTTACTTCAGCTTGATAAATGCTTTTAACAACTCGAATAGGGGAGATATTGCAGCAAGACTACTCATAGAGATGCAAGAAAAAGGTCACAGCCCAACAAGGAGAATATTCAGAGATGTCATTCTTTGTTTATTTGACATGGAGAATCCAGAGTACAATTTTCACAGATTGCTGGAGATTCAGCTTTCCCGTCATGAGCCCAGCTTTGAGGTTTTCAACTTCTTCATTGCTGGGGCTGGACATGCCAAAAAACCTGAGCTGGCTAGGAAAGTATATGAGATGATGGGAAGCAGTGGTATTGTCCCCGTTGTGAGTTCTAATATTCTGATGTTGCAGAGTTATCTCAAGAGTGAAAAGATTTCTGATGCCCTAAATTTCTTTCATGATTTGTCGGAGAAACTGAAGATTGGGACAAAATTACGCAACACCATGATTGTTGGTCTTTGCAAAGTGAATAAACCAGATGTTGCATTGAGCATCTTTGAGGAATTGAGAGGGAAAAATAAGAAACTTAGTCTTGAATGTTATGAGGAGCTTGTGCTCTTGCTGTGCTCGCATAAGAGATATGATACAGCTGTAATTATTGTGAATGACTTGATAAGAAGTGGGCGCACTGTTTCATCCTTTATCGGTAATGTGCTTTTGTTACACTCTTTAAAGACCCCAAATCTCTATGAAGCTTGGGTTCGATCAAGAGATCTGCACACTGAGACTGCTAGCAGTTGGGCTCTTGGTGAGCTAATTGGTACATTTTCCGTTCTTATAAGAGAAAACCAAGATATTGAGAACTTAGAAGAAGTAATCAAACAGATTTTTCCACTCGATATCTACACTTACAACTTATTATTAAGAAGGATAAGCATGATTGCAATGGACGATGCTCTCAAGTTATTTAAGAGGTTATGTCAGAAAGGGTATGAACCCAATAAATGGACTTTTGACATTTTAGTTCATGGTTTTTACAAGCATGGTATGAAATCAGAGGCTAGAAGATGGGCGGAAGAGATGTTCCGGAGAGGGTTTGACCCAACTGAGTATACCACATTGGTACTTTAACAAATTCTTATAAATTAACATGTTATTGGGAACAGGTACAAGGCATAAAAATATATTGAGACTTTCCTCAAACATTTGATGTAGTATCATGCATTACTTTTTCAAAGTTTTTGTCACCTGAAAGGCTGAAACTGAGAATAAATAGAAACAATTTATTTGATGGTTTTAGCTAAGTTTTTGTTATTAGATCTCCTTAGTTCCTCCTGTTGTATTGATCTAAAGATTATTTTTCATCTCATTAACAGCTGTTTATCTATCACTAGATTCAGTTTCTGCTTGTGATACTTCATACTTGTTGTTATTATCTATTCCTTTCTTAATTTCTATTTATTAAACATACCCGTGTGATAGCCCAGGCCTATATAATGTTTAAGTTCTTAATTACCAACTATTAGTAACTATATGAATATTCGCTGGAGTTTGAAGATGCTTGTTGGTAATTCTAGCACTATCTTTTATTCTTTTCTAGTGTAGTATTTTAGGTTTGCTTAGGCGACTCGTACTTTATGTGCACTTTCTTTATGTAATGATGACCAAATCATAACAGCTTCTAAAATTTGTGAGATTTTTCTTCCGTTGTAGTTGCTTTCTGAAAAACGAATGTCCCATATGAATGTAAAGGAAAGGCTTAGTGAAATGAGATTTGATATGCAACGACTTAAAATGAGGTTTTTATTGCTAAAGAAAAAGTGAAAATGAAAATAAATTTTGCAGTGGGTTTAGGCTATATGCAAATCCTCAGTCTTCCATAAGAATCTATACTATATAGTAAAGTGAAAGCCTCCCAATCGAGAGGCTTCCACGAACTTGGATTATATTCATTAATGTGTTTCTCTATTAAGTCATTCCAGTTTTGCAAGGTCTCTTTAATGGAAAATTTAATTTGCATCTTATTTATATTATCTCAGGTTTTTTGCTTTTGTCTTACAAGAATCTATCGTATCACTTGCTATTATGAATATCCATTCCTCTGCTCCGTTAGTGACTAAAGTTGTTTTGCAGATTTAATCGAGAGAAGATGTAAAGGCACACTAAATGTACAAAAACATTGTATAATTCTCTATATACGGATGACTTTAATATAAAGGCAGAGATGGTGTCAAATTTTTTGGATGTGATGTGCTTCAGCTTTGTGATTCTCCATATGCAGATATGCCTTTTTACCTCTCTGCTACATACGATGTAAGTATCTGTCAAACCCGCATTAGAGTCATCTACGAGTAGTGCAATAGTAGTAAATAAGTAGAAATCCAGAGGTAGTTGGTAATTAGCAAATGCCATATATTGTGCGAGGATGAGAGCAATTAGTTAGAAGGGTACTTCAGTCTTTTAGGCATATAGACTCTATAAATATCATGATGTAACCAGGGAATGCTATGCTTATTGTGATGACATCTATATATAATGGCAACTAATTTAATTCCATATTCATTCAAATTCTTTCAAACTCAAACATCTTGTAGATTGCTATCCCCAAATATGGCATCTACTCTCTCTCTCTCGACGCATCGATTCCTGCGATAAATTCTGTAGAGACGGCGAGGCAGATGCTGACTCAAAGGATGAACATCCTGATTCAGAGACGGAACCCATGTATACGGGATACAGTCATTCGGGTGAGATGTCTGCTATGGTGACGGCACTGACTCGAGTTTATATGCTTTAGTTGTTGTTCATTAGTAATAGACGTATGTATCCTTAATTTAATTGGTTTTTGTTGTTTGCTGTGACTGTAACCATGATAATGTTGAATTGGTGGACCATTTATTGGAGTTAATAGGAAATTCACAAAAATATCTCTTTTAAACTTACCCATTTTTCCTTCTATACATCTCACCTTCGGAATTCAGCAACTTACCCGTTTTGGTAACTTTTCAATATTCTCTCTTTCTCCTAATTAAAATAAAAACTGTATACAACATTCAAAAGATTGAAACTTTCAGTGACCATGGTGTCTAAATCTCAATTTTATTTGGTGCTTCTTTGCCTTTGCATCAGTTCTGGAAGGATTGAGCATTGATTTCCTTGATTCCACATTTTTATGATGGGTGCTTTGGATGGAAATTACTTGTACGTACATAGAGGATAGGGAGCGAACCATTGAGCATATTATGTTCTTTTTTAGACTTCATTGAGTATAACCCTGACTAGGACTTTGGAAGATTGTAACTCAATTTTGGGATTTTTAGTGATATGCTTGGATACAGTTAATATTCATGAAATATGTTTCTAGAGTTACTTATTATATATTGTTTGTGTTTATTTTTTTTAAATTATTTTGGGATATATTCAGGATGTTTGGAATTGGGATTCCAAGATTCTCCACTCCCTTTGACTGTATAGTCTCACATATTTGCTGCGTACTCTGTCTCACATTTCTTCCGCAGTACTATAGTATAACTGTACATATTTTTATTATTGTAATGTTTGTCTTTGGATTTCTATATCCCGTGCTTAGCAAATGTTGTGTTTTTGCGATCCGTTCATTTTCCGTTAAACAAACTGTGATTTTACACCTTTGAATCCTTTATTCCTGCAGGTAGTTTACAATATTGAATAGCCTATTTCGAATAAAAACTCCAGAAATTGGGGAAATCAACCATAAGCCATACATGTCAGAAGACTAGGAAAAATATGAAGAATTTACTGTCAACCAGTGCGACAAAACTAAATCAAGAATGCGTAGAAGGATATTATACTGGAAAAACAAGAAAAAAAAAACTGCAAATTATACTTTCTAATTATTTATTCATTAATTAATTGTATAAAAATATTTTTCCCATCTGCTAAACTATCCTATGCATATTGATTGTGTTAGAATCCACCAACAAAATGAGCACAAGTACTACATCTGTGAGAGCAAGCATAACATCCCGAATGCATCTAAGTGACATTTCAAATGGTAATTATTTCATTCAATCTTTGTATTTATTTTACCTTCAAAATAAATGCTTATCCTAATATCATATGAATTTTTTATGTAGTTTGTACAAATCTCAATTCAGCTTTCGATGAAGTTGTTGTTAGTCGTATTGATCCAGTACCAAAATATTGTCAGCGTATAAAACAGCGAGGTTGTGTTCATCCAGTACCTAATGATGGTATTCACTTTGATTTTCATTATTTTTGAGCTTTGAAATTCAAATTAATTTCATGAAATTAAATTTTTTTTAATCATGACACACAAGTTATTCAAGGAAATGAAAACACTCCGGTTAGCAGAGAAAACTGTGTTCATCTTTCGGATAATGGTATTTGATTTTCCCATTTTAATTTTCTTTGATTTAATAAATTGAAAATGTTATAAAAATTCAACAAATTTTATGTCAGAAATTATAAATGTTTGTGTATTTGTTATTATATTCTAGGTACCTATCCAATGAACCTTTCTACTATTTCTACTTTATTGCTCAAATCATCCAATACTCCCACCGGAAGAGATTTGCTTAACAAGAAACACAACAAGCCAATAATGTCGATGTCCGACATTTCAAACGGTAATAAACGTCTACTATTTTGCTTACTAGATGTGCTAAACTATGAATATTCATCATAACCATAAATTTAGTTATTTTATGCAGTTTGTACAGATCTCAGTACAACCTTTAATGAAGTAGATGCCAATCATCCTAAATTATGTTCTACTGAATCGATGCAAGCAAGGTTTAATCAACAATACACTTCACATTCCAACATACATAATGTTACTCATAGTATGAAGAGTAAAGTATCTCAACCAGGATCGGTACATATTGCGGATCATGATAATGCATCTATTGATCCCCCTGACAATGGTAAGATGTTACTTTATTATACTAATAAACACCATGCATATTTAAATTGATAATATTTTAAAAATATTCTTATTTATCTAAAAAATATATTAAGCATTAGTATGTTTAAATACTATTTACAAATACTATTTAGTATTTATTTATAAATTGTAAATATTATTTTTCCCATTTTTTTTCAATCATTTAGCTTGTTCCATTATTTTTAATTATTATTGTACTTTAATTATGATATATTCACTTAAATTTATTAAATTCAGATTACTGGGACATTGGTGACCCAAACCGGGAATTTTCATCATGTAATGCGTTGATGTGGTATCACGAAAGAATAAACAAGAAATGAAAAAGCAAAAATCCAGAATTCTCAATGTGTTGTGCTGGAGGAAAAGTTCAACTGCTTCTGCTGAAAGAACCACCCCATATTCTGAAAGCTCTTCTTAATGGTTTTGATCACTGAAGCAGTCATTTCATTGACAACATTCGTGCATACAATATGATGTTTTCTTTCACATCAATGGGTGGGAAAATTGATTCATCACTTAGGGTCCATCTATTTTTAGATTACATGGCCAAAATTGTCACAAAATTGGAAGGTTGATACCAAATATAGGATCCACTCCAAAGTTTGCTCAACTATACATATATGATACAGAAAATGAAATTGCAAATAGATTGGTGCCCTCAGGTTTGTATTACTTTTTTCTATATAATCTTCAAATTTTAATGATTATTACATAATACTAACTAAGTTTTCCTTTTGTTATTTTATTAAACAGTTCAGCAAATAATTCAAAAACATTTGAATTATCGATTGTAGCAGATTTAAAAAAGATGCTTGATGAGAACAATGTTGTGGCTCAATCATTCAGGATGGTTAGGGATAGATTTGATTCTAGAGATTTCAGAGATGTTAAATTGAGGCTTATTGGAAAAAGGAACTGTGATGGACGAAGGCTTATTGTATCTCTGGTACTTTTAACTGGACCGTGATTCTAAATTCCTTGCTTATTTTTGGATTACTTTATGGAGTTGTTTTGAGACTCATTTGAAATAGAGTAGTTCAGCCCATCCTCAAACTGATGGCCAGATGGAAGTTTGTAATTCGTACTATTGGTAATATGCTTCGTTCTATTTGTGGGAACAAGATTCGACAATAGGAGTTGGCTATTGGGCAGACTGAGTTTCCTTACAACAGTGCAGTCCATAATTCTCATGGTATGTCTCCTTTCGAAGTTCTTTATCGGAAAGTACCTAACCATGTATTGTATTTGGTGCCTTTGCCAAAGCAAGTAGGTTCTAGCAGGGTCAGCTGTGTCTTATGGCTGAGCAGGTATCGGATGTTCAAGTAGAGGTGTATGCTAAATTGGAGGCTGCAAACGCCGAGTATAAAGCTACTGCTGATCTATGTAAGCGCACCAAATACCCGAATATCCTAATCAACTGTGTTGATAAGTCTATATTTTGTACTTATGTTTAACGGGTACGTAAGCATTGTGAAATTTGAACTGTATCGTTCTCAATATCAGCCATCTACTATTTAAACTCTTATAAATTTCATTTCAGAGTTGGTTATTGTTTTGGTCCTAAATGTCAAAAAGCTGTGTAGCATTAGCTTTTCATGCATAGATATGTTATAACATTGTTCCTGTTTGACTAAGTCTTAAGATGTATCTTGGTGACTAGAGGAATTTTTTAAGGGTTTAGATCCAATTATGAGCTCAAAGCATGGTTGACAGTTATTATCCCGTTTACGTAATAATCACCTCTTCTCTTTGATGGAAGAAATACGTTTTTTCTTGGTTTTCTGGAAGAGGACAATTGGTCTCCTGTTAATATATTCTGGAAGAGGACAATTGGTCTCCTGTTAATATATTTTAGTTGTCTTGCAGCATGTTGAAGCCCTGGAGATTCTTCTTCAAGGTCTTTGTGGTGTTCATAGAGAGCGGTTAAAGATCCATGAATTGTGCCTAAAAAGTGGTCCAAACCTTGGTAATTTTTTGTTGTCTTAATGTTGAATTTTGTTGCAAGGATGAACAATATGATAATGCTTATGTACACATGCATGCCCAATGACATGCCCATGTTAGACGCCTGCTCATGAGTTAAATTGTTTGCTGTCTGCTGACATTCAGGTTCCCTAGCTTCAGAGGTCCGACTCTTGTGTGATCTTGAGCTGCCCAAGCCCACTTGGTAAGGGATGGAGTTCCACAGGCTGCATTTCCTCTTTTTTTCTTCTTTTTTTTGTGTGTGTGTATGCCAATGTCTTGGTTTCGCATCGTTCTGTTGATCATTTTCTGCAGCACTGCTAGAGCAATCATAATGCTACCAAGAAACAAAACAATTCCGGCTGTTATAATGTTTGGAGATTCCATAGTTGATACAGGGAACAATAACTATATCGAAACGATATTCAAGGTCAATTATCCACCTTATGGCAAAGATTTTAGTGGTGGAAAACCAACAGGAAGGTTTTGTGATGAAAAAGTTCCTTCTGACTTGTTTGGTAAGTAGCAAAACACACAAACAAACACTCTTTTGTACTAATACTTGAGCTAATATCTCCCTTTAATTTCGTGCTTACAGTTGAAGAATTGGGAATAAAAGAGCTTTTACCACCATATCTTGATCCAACTCTGAACACTAATGATCTCAGAACAGGAGTCAACTTTGCTTCAGGGGGTGCTGGATTTGATCCTCAACATCTGAGCTCGCGGTACACAACACCCTTTATATTTTGAACCTTTTTTTGCTTTATATTTTGCCTAAACACCATTGAATTTTTGTTAATCCTTTTTTTCCCCGTTACTATGATTAAAACATCAGTCAGTTATATTGTTATCGGCTCAGATAGATTTGTTCAACGATTACATTGCAAAGCTGAAAGTGGCAGTTGGAGAAGAGATAACAAGCACAATTTTGAGCAACAACCTCTTTGTAGTGTTAGCAGGCAGCAATGACATTACCAACACCTATTTTAACAATCCTATCCGAAGATTGCATTATGATATTTCTTCATATACTGATCTTATGCTCAATTCAGCATCCAGTTTTGTGAAGGTATAATTGAAACATTGTGTAGTCCGCGTTAAAGCAATATTTGCACTTAGATCCTGATTTCAAGCAGTTCGTTTTGGGCAGTTCATTAGGCCAGTGATCCTATACGAATAAGTTTCGTTTGTATAACTATAGAGTTAGCAATTGTATAGTACTTGTATAATAAAGGTCACAAAAATGCAACTCTCTAGCTACACCAATGAAACTAATTTCATAGTATTGTCCCAATAACGAACAGTCTGGAATCCAAATCCTATGATTAGAGTTGAAAATATAGATTTTGAACTAAATTATTTTGTTTTGTGTTAAATTATGGAGTTGTATAGATTAGGTGCACGAAGAATTGGTGTTTTTGGTATACCACCTATAGGATGTCTTCCATCACAGAGAACTTTGGTAGGGGGAGCTCAAAGAAAATGTGCAGAAAACTACAATCAAGTAGCACAGTTATTCAACACCAAGCTGTCAGCTGAGCTTAACTCTCTTAACAACAATCTTCCTTATGCAAGGATGGTTTACCTGGACGTATACAGTCGTCTGATGGAACTCATCCACAGCCCAAGAAAATATGGTCTGCAATAAAAACAATAAAAAAATGTAATTTGAACAATTTTGTATTTAGCTTTCAAATTGTTTACTTTTGCAGGATTTGAAATAGCAAATAAGGGGTGCTGTGGCACGGGTACCATAGAAGTCGCGTTCTTATGCAAGTGCACATGTTCAGATGTATCCGATACTATGTAACGTATGGAATCGAAAATTTGATTATCGCACTACAATTTACCATCTTTTTATTATATTTTAATTTATTAATTGCACGTATAAATTTATTATTAACAAAATAAATAATCCCGCCGCAACGCGCGGGTTTGTATCTAGTATATACTAAATCACAGTATATGACACAATAAATTGACATCTGTCCTTCTACAATTTTAACACCTATCCATCCTATTTAGTGCTCCATATTGCCCTTGACAAAAATACCCTTGATATACCCGTGCGTCTAAAATAACAACTGATGTCGTACAAACCCTAAATACAATCCCCTAATTAATATATGCTCTCAGGACACATTGAATGTTGTAAAATCGAGTGAACAGCGACAATTGAGCCACGGAGATACTCAACATCAAGAGTAATTGCAACGTGAACAAGAGAGGGATGGCAGACGTCGATTTTGAGAAATTTTTTTCTGTTACTGGAGCTGCATTCTTCGGCATTGCGGAATATGGATGCTTTTCGGAAGGAAAACCGATTAGGGGAGTCGACGGCCGGAATCTGACCGGGAAATCGGAGGTAGCCGTCGAGATGAGAGGATCTAATGGCTTCGGCCGGTGGAAATGATTGAAGAGATGGAAATTGAACAATCATCAACATTGCTTCGGAGAAGAAGCCTGAGAATCTCATAACCCAAAGCATTTTCAGTCGGTAAAATCCTCTCCTATTTTTATTGGATTTAAAAATGAATCGTTCTGATAAGATTATAGACACAGGGTTCTCTCAGGTCCGCCAGAGTAAAAAATAGAATCGTAGTGCCTTTCCTTTAATTTCTTCCTCTCTCTCACTTCTTTTCCCTAATCGGATGCCGTAGGAAAAAGCGATGTTGGATGAGAGAGAGTATAGAAAGAAGAATTCTTGAACCAAAACCCACAGAGAGAAGGATTCTGGCACTACTGTGCGCCGACGTGCGGTGCAGTCCTAATGAATATCACATTTTAATGTTATTTTATGGATACGAGACTAAGGAGCAAAATTAAAGGGCTTTAAGATCTGATAATTTGTTGAAGATTTGAAGAAAAATTTCGTCTGGCAAAACATTGAAATGATTCTTTTCTTCGTGTATCTGTGTTATTATTGATTGCTCTGGGTTGTGGTTGTTCATATTTGCTTATTCGGGTCTGTTATGCTTCAATCTATTGTACAGGGAGAGGAAAGTGGAAAGAAGATAAAGGTATATATATATATATGTTGTGTTTATTTAAATTATCTTTATGATGTTCTGGTGAGGATAAAAGACTGATTTTTTATTTTTATTTCTCAAGTTACCTATATTAATAATGTTGCAATAGTGATAACTGATGTATAAAAAATTTAACACTCCAGCTAAAAAAATTCATAGGAACTGAACATAAAAAAGAACGCATTTAGGTACTCGATTCCAAGTGAATTGGGAAATGGGAAGCTTTTTGTTATGAACTCAAAAAATGCGCACCATTGCCAATATATTTAACTTGGTTATTTCTACTTGTAGGTTCATTGCTTGTATTAGGTATCATAGTTGTGGTATATATCTTTGTTTCCCTTATTAGTACTCTAATTATTGCTTATGTTTTCTTTTCCTCCATTTTCAGGTGTCCCAAATGTGTGGAATTAAAGCTTCCTTCTGAAGGTGCTTCCTTTTGGTTTGTAGCCATGTCCTGTAATTTAATTTACTACTTTACTACTTTACTTTTAGAATGGCCATAAAAGTTTTGGTAAGGAGATTTTGCCCACAGAAATCAGTCTTGATTGCTTTTTTCTAATTATCAATCTGTTATTGACCACAGGATATGGTGTTTTCCTTACTCAATTTTTTAACGTTTGAAAATTTTGAATATTTATTTCTAATTACATTTGAATGAAGAGTGGCTTGTGTAATGAAAATTGCTAAGGAGCTCAATTACTATAATGTAGAGGTATTGTAAAGAAAAATTTAGCTAGGGGAGGGAGCTTCCAACTAAAATATGACGTTGCAATTTGATTTGTTGATTCAAACCTATAGAACTCGAATCTGTCCTTAATTTTGATTTGTTGATTTTCGTCCCTTATCCTTTTCTTTTCCATGACTATAATTGTGTGTTTGTATTAATGATGCACTTAAGACTATTTTAAGGCATCCTGGAGTTCTCATAAATCCATTCACTTGAAGGCAAAGCTGTCATCGCTTGGATCCACTACCACAGGTGAACAAAATTCAGCCACACCAAATGATGATTGGCTATACTGTGTGAGAAAAGGACAGTCTCGAACACCAAAGCTTCCCAACTTTGATTGGACAGGGTATTTCTTATGAACTTTAATGAACTTTTTATTGCTCTTAATGATATATGGTACTTGAAAATCTCTGTGTAGAACAGAAATTGAGAACTTCTTTTCCTTTATTGAATCTTAATTATCTTTATGAGGCTATTGATATTATTGAATGAATATCTTCTGGTTGATACACACACACACACACACACAAGTATCCTAAATTAGTTATGGTAATTCCTAAATTACAGTAATGTGTACACTCTGATTATGGAAACTATAATAATGCGATATCTTTTAACACTCCTCCTCAAGTTAGTGTATATATGTCTCGCATACTCAACATGAAACATAATGGATGAAACATCTTACTTCTAAGACCCTTAGTTAAAATATTAGCAAGTTGATATTCTGTTTTAACGAAAGGTAAGCAAATAAGACCATTGGTTAATCTCAATGTGCTTTGTTCTATCGTGTTGTACTGGGTCGTTTGCAATACTAATGACTGCCTTATTATCACATAATTTTTTTTGATTTATTAATTAATTTTTTTTGATTTATAATCCCCTAAATCACTATAAATATTATCTACTAAAATCACTATTTTATACTCCCACATAAATATTTTGAATTTGTAATCCCCTAAATCACTACAAATCTAAACAGTTTTAGTTAATAGCATAATGTTATTATATTATTCTTTGTAATTTAATTGTTATCTCTTAATTTATTGAATTTATAGTCCCCTAAATCACTATTACAAAATTAATATATATACTGTTTTATTTTGTTGTCTGTATATCTAGAAATGTTTCGCTGTACTTCAATTACTTGGCTCAACATCTTTGTTCCATGTTTCTCATGTGAAGCTTAAACGTACATTGGTTTCAATGCAGAATGACTTAAAAAGTCATGTTTGCTGGCATGTTTATGGTCTTCTATATAGGTCAGACAGAGAATACAGGGATTGAGGATTGATCCTGACAGCATAAAAATACTGAGAGACTTGTCGCTTTTACAGGTATATTGCATTGTAATGGTAGATTGTATGTTGCATTGTAATGGTAGATTGTATGTATACAATTGGTTGAATATCAAGTTATTTGTGGTGTCGTACGCTCTTTTAAGATTTCAATGGGATTACATACTTACATCCAACAGAACTGAAGGCCATGAAAAACTTCCAAATCTCTCTCCCTCCCTCCCTAAGACAGTTGGCGTGTCACCGATTTGGTGTAGTGTTTTACTTTGACATGCTATGTTCTTGCAGCAGTTAATGATGTTTTAAGTTATAAATGTCTAAAACCAAGATATTGTGTATAGAAAATGAGTTCAACTTATGGTGTTATATAGATAATGCAAGAAGATATGACTAAAAATTGGATGGGATCATAATTAATTACAAAAAGATTGAAGAAAAATTAGATGGATTACAATAAATCATTTTCTAAATGGGTAGTTTGGACAGACAAACTACAGTAAATGGGGAGCCATAGTCTGTCTAAGAGTCCTTATTACCAAAATTTTGACTCAAAGAACCTAGCAAATTTATGTCCTGCCTTTTGTCCATCTTAGTATATGCCCCTGTATCATACATCTTTACCAACTCCAATTACATATCTTTTTTTCGTATTAAGTACTTCTATTGGACCCTATTCTGGTGATTAGTTGTCTCCTTAATATTTTGCTCTGTGAGGTTTTAAAATGCAATTTGGTATAATTTATCTTCCCATCTGGTATAGGAAAGCTTGACTATGCTCTCCTTTTCAATTGTCATCATTATATTGTGTTTGCGCACTTAATAGGTCAATTCTCTCTGGTCTTTACAAAAAGAACAGCTGAGGTACACTCTTACCGGTTAATACTAAGAACTTAAGGGGGAAACTTTTGCTCAATTGGCATCAATGAGTGCTGAAATTATGATCTAATTTGTTTGCATCTCACGTACCCTAAAATGAGAAAAAACAGTTTTATCCCACTGTGGTTGTAGTATTTTAAGCAATTAGTCACTGTGCTTTTAAAATATTCAATTAGCCCACTGTACTTTTTAAAAATGTTCAATCAAGCAATTCCGTCCAATTTTGCTCACGGACGTTAAAAAATTGGGCCAATTTTCCTACGTGACTTTAAAAAATAAAATACAAAATGACGTGTCTCATTTTCAATGGGGGTACCATTTTCAATGACGTCATTTGTATATAGTATTTTATGCATCTAAACCAAAATAACCTTGGGTGGGGGGATTCTTAAGACATGGTTGGATGTGTAAACAGAGAAGGATCCATTTTTCTGTGATCTTGCAGTTTCTTTTTTCTCATTACAATTTCTTTTGCCTGGTGGATTACCTGGACACAATACTTGATACCAAATTAAGAGAGGAGTCTATTATTATATCTAGCCCAAACTAAGCATACAGATTTCCAAATGTGCCTCAAGGATACTTAACCTCATCCAAGAGAAGTGTTTTGCAGTTCCACCAAATTAAGTAAGAGAAAAAAACTATAATAATGAAGCCAAATTACATTCAGGTTCCGGGTTCAATGTTAATTATGAATTCGAATACGCAATTTAAACCACTGCTTTCATCTTATAAGTCTCTTTTCTACTTAATTGGGTGATTGCATATTCTCACAATAGAAGTATAAAACCACATAGATTACGAGGCAATAATATTCCATGAGAATGTTGATAATTAATTACTTTCACCAAATGGGTATTTATATTTAATTTTCAGTAGATTCAATTAACAATGAGACGCGTCATTTGTATTTTATTTTTTAAAGCCACGTAGGAAAATTGGCCCAATTTTTTAGGCTTAAATATGAATTAGTACCTTAAACTATAGGTCATATTCCACTTCGGTGATCTACCTTTCAATTTTGTCAATTAGATGATTGAATTATTAATTTTTTTCAATTGCAACAAATTGAACCTGCCACGTCAGCAATTGCTGACGTGGCTACTTGTGTGGGGCATAGAAAGCTGGTGTGGCAAAAAAAATAGTTTTTTAATTTTAGATTAAACAAATTTGATTTAATGGAGGGTAAAATGGTCTAACAATAATTTACATAAAACAAAAACTTAAAATTCCTAATTGATTTGAAGTAAAATAAGCATTAACCTAAAATATATCAGAAAGAGATTGGAAGAAGAGAGAGAACTGAGCATGAGAGAGAATGAAAACGGCGACCAAAACCTAGATCTGGAGAAGAATTCGGTGGAGAGATCAGGAAACAACAAAGACGATGTTATCAGATGAGTTCCGCCGGCAGATGACGTCGCTGGAGTTTCCGGCGAACGTTCGGAGAGAGAACCGGTCCCTTAACGAGTCGAACTCAACGGAGAATCGACAGATCTTCTCAAATCGACAGATCTGAAGTATTTATGTTCTATGTGAGTTTTTTTATCTTTGCTCTAGATTTCGATATTGGAGAAAATGGTCTACAAGACTCAGTTGCAAAATCATGGCTATGGGTTTGCCTACTGCTGGTTTGGTACTCGTGCCAATGTGGGAATAATCGGAGGGAAATATGGTGAAAAATATGGAATTGGATACACAATTGTATGTGCGGTTGATCTACAAAATAAACCACTGGCCTCTGTTGGTTTCTTTAAGAATGAAAAATGGTTGAGTGTTAGATATTTCAATGCAGGTCCTTATGGTCTTGGAGTTTTGGATTCCCCGCGTCGGCGATACTGTGGTGGTGGAGGAGGTATTTGGGCTTAACGTTGCCGGAATCCATGGAGTTGCTTCGGCTTAACAACCGGAGCCCTTGCTCCTTGTTCGAATTGGTCTTGCCGGAAACTGGGTTGGAGTTTGCCAGATGTTGCTGTATATTTTGTTTAATTGTATTTTAGTTTAGTTTAGTTTAATTGTTAATTTATTAAGTTTAATTTATGTTTGTTGTGTAATTTTTAAAGTTAAGTTATTTGTGTAATTATCCTGTAATTTGCTTGATTATTAATGTTAATTTTATATATCTTATAATTTTATAATTTATATTATTTATGATTTGACATATTTACCCTTGATGTTTAGAAAATATAATTAAAATAATATTTTTTAATTACACATAGGCATTAGTTTGCTTAGTCAGCGCGCCACGTCATCAATTTATGACGTGGCAATTTAAATTGGACCGAAATGGAAAAAATTAATAGTTTAATTATCTAATTGACAAAATTGAAAGGTGAATTACCGAAGTGGAATATGGCCTATAGTTTAGAGTAGTAAATCATATTTAAGCCAAATTTTTAACGTCTGTTGATCGATTTCGCAATCAATGAATACGTGCAAGTATACACGGTCAACAAGTAATAAAGTGATAAGAAAAGTATCGTTCCCACGAGGAATTATTTAATAAAAATTACCAAGTACTAACTCTTAACCAAATCAATTTTATTTAAACAACCATAAATTGTGATTTTTCTAATTAAGAAAACTAAATTAATCAATTAAAACTAGATTACTCTAAAAAAACTAAATTGCTTTATGACTAAATTCAGATAAATAAAGATTAAGACTTCAATATCCCCAATTATGAATTATAAATCAATTATCCAACTATCCCAATTATTATGCCTACTGAATTGTTAACAGAAATTCTCAAATGCCAAAAGTCCTTTTCCAAGTGATCAATTGCCTTCTATTTAATCCAGATTAATCTTGCTATATTCCTATGCAAAACAATTGAATTAAACTCGTTACAAACCCAATTCCTTATGCGTTACATATGGTGAAGAGATATTTCCATTCTATTCACAAACCTAATTATTCACTGTGCAAATAACTAAGTCACGTGTCATCATGCCTAGTTCTAACCCTAGAATTTCTCTTTCGATTCCTTCTAGAGTAACAAGGTAATTACTGATCAGATAATTAATCAATAAGCTCAAGACAAGATAAACAATTCACTTTGACATAAATAATTGGAATAAATCGAATAACTAATTCATAGACATAAAAGGTTCAATTGAAATCTTAATAAAAGAGTTAGTTCATAATTAATGAATTGAAACTAAGAATCCACAACTGAATAGACATTAAAAAATAAAAGTATGATAAGAGAAGAGAATAGAATCTGTTGTCAGCAAATCTGATGCTCCCCTCTTGCTCCTGCTCTTGATCTTCAATGATCTCCAAGTTGCTTCAATCTCTAATGGCTAATTAAGAACTAGGGTTTAGATTCTAATCTAATGGAGTGTTTAATCTAGTCTAATCTATGTAATCTCCCTTTATTTTATGTCTTACATCATATATTTATAGGTTACAAGTCTAATTTTTAGGTTAGGAACAAACCCAATCCAATTTGGAGTCAAAAAGATGTCAAAATTAGCCCCAAAACGCGTCCAAGCCTTTCCACTGACTTCCCCAGCGCCCCGGCGCTGGGCACGGCGCTGGGATTCTGCCCCCCAGCGCCCCGGCGCTGGAATTACATAGAGAAATAGCGCCCCGGCGCTGGAAGTTTTTCTGGAATTTTCTGCTCCGACGTCCTTTGGGAAAATGGCCATAACTTCTTCGTCCGAACTCCGATTTCGATGATTCAAGATGTTCCGGAAAGAGGAGAAGTAGATCTACAACTTTCATTCTTTATGTTTTTCGAAATAAGGTCCGTAGAAATACTCAAATTGACTCTGAAGTGACTGTTGTGTAAATGGTAAGCCGAAAACGCGCATCTAGCCACCCCGAACGTCGTTCCATGTAACTTTTGTCCCAATTCCTACAAAACAATATAAAACATGCATGAATAGACACAAACACATAAAAACATCCTAAAAGACTTGAGAACAATAATAAATTAAGCCCGAATGTATCCAATTCATGTGTATAAAACTCACTCATCAACGTCCGTGAGCAAAATTGGACGAAATTGTTTGATTGAACATTTTTAAAAAGTACAGTGGGCTAATTGAATATTTTAAAAACACAGTGGGGTAAAGGTGCTTTTCCCCCCAAATTTTTAACGTCCGTGAGCAAAATTTGACGGAATTGCTTGATTTTACATTTTTAAAAATTACAGTGGGCTAATTGAATATTTTAAAAGCACAGTAGCTAATTGCTTAAAGCACTACAACCACAGTGGGGTAAATGTGCTTTTTCCCTACCCTAAAATATATAGATGAGAAATATGCGTATAATGATTATGGCCATTCTTTTGTTCCCCATTATTAAATGCCCCTAAACTTTCATTATTGGCAACATGGTCTCGGAAAGATTCCCCTTGCTAATATTTTACATTTGTGTTACATGTAGCTATTTAGTTTTAGAATGTCTCTATGTTAGTCCTTTTATTTCTCCCTATATGAAGTTGATTGTGTTGCTCAATTGCTTGACTAATGATGCATTTTGGCTCCTATTGAAGGCACAAATGCGCGATTTAGCAGGTTTTGTTGAAACTAGACAGCAGTTACTGACTTTGAAACCGAATCACCGCATGAATTGGATTGGCTTTGTTGTAGCCCATTATTTAAACTCAAAAGTAAATACGTTTTGTTAGATATTTATAAGTTAAAATACTTGTGGTTCCAATACTCTTTGACATTGTCATGGTTTCCATAGGGTCTTGAATTCAGTTTCTGTAGAATTTTTTAACCTGTTTGTTTAGAGATTGTTTATTCCGACAAATTTAGCTATTTCCCCATCCCCCCTCTTTTTGGTTGGGGGGTTTATTTGGTGGCACCACCTGTGCTTATTGACTTTGAAGGCATCTGTTATTCTTATATTTATTAGCTATATGCATGATAATGATATTCTCATGCTTGTAGTTGAAAAATTAATTATGATAATAGTAGGATATTTATCCGAAGAGTCTATATGTCATGTCATTCAGGATGTGATCCTCTTAATGGTTACCTTTAACTCTTTTTTAACTTTGGTTTCAGGGTTCTGGAGGTATCACTGTTAAGAATACCACCAAGGCCTTGATTTTTGGTATCTACGATGAGCCAATGACTCCAGGCCAGTGCAACATTGTTGTTGAAAAGCTTGGTGATTATCTTATTGATAATGGATATTAGTTACTTTGGTAAGAGTTATTATTGTCTCATTTTTCTTTCTTAGCGTCGTTACATGTTTTTGCCTAATTATTTACTTTTAAATGCTTGCAGTGAAATGATGATACAAGTATTTGAGGGTGTGTAGCACTACTAGTAGTGACAGTGATTGGTGCTTTAAAGGCGATGGCTATGATTTTTTTCTAGAATTCAGTTGTGTTTTCTTTTTATTCTCAAATGAAAAGTATTTCTATGATTTTAAATGAGGTGTTGGTTATCTTTTAGTGTTATTTTTCATTTTTCTATGGATACAAAAATTAATTATGTGTTTGAGTTCTTCATCTTTTTTTACTCTGTTTGTGGTAATGTTTGACAAGGCTTAGGTGTCACTGATATGGATGTGAGATGGAGGCTTCTCAATGCCAAAATTTCGTCTTGCGAAAACAGATTGTTGCTTTCAGAGGCTGTTGCTATATTCCATGTGAGTCTGCCAATGCTGGTGATCAGTGTTGGTCGTCTTGTTATTTGCATAAGCAGGATGTGACGTTTTACTGGTGTTTGACAATTAAATGTATTTAATTTTAAACTGTGATTTTACGGTTCTGTACTTTCTCTGTTTTGTTATTTTTGCCTTTATGCAAGTGTTTATGCTCGTGTACATATCATATTTTGGCAAGCAGGGAATAGCTAGAAGGATAATTTAGGAATAGCATCTAAAAAGTTTCGAGAATTAAGACAATGCATGCCATATGAGTCGATTAAAGGGCATTTGATCTTTTTCTTTAATTTCTGTTTCTGAACTTTTAGGATTTCTTTACATGTATCGTAGATTCATGCTTTCGATATTGAAATGAAAACAAGTGGTACCAACTCAAGAATGTTACACTAATTTATGTCTGGATATTACTGCCATTTGTTGATTGGACATCATGTGACAGATGAGCTATGAATTGATTTTCTGTTTGGTGACTCAAAGGTTCTCGACCAGGTGTCATGACTTTACACCATGCCATAAACAATCCATCCTTTTCTTGATCAGCAAGACAACCTTTTTTTACTCATATGTAGATTTGAATTGCCTTTAGATATTTGCTTACCACAATCCTGTATCTTTGTAAACATTTGTATGTTCAATCCATCCAACTAAGTACAAATAATTTCGCCGCAACGCGTGGACTTGTATTTAGTCTATATATACTAAATCACAGTACATAACATAATATTTTGGGCTTAAATGTTTTTTCAGTCGCTGTACTATAGGTCGACTTATAGATGGGTAATTAAATTTTTTTTTCTTACAGTTAACTCACTGTACTCGACTTTTTTAACAATAAGTTAAAAAAATCGTTAACTTTGTTGACTTTAACGGAAAATTGTTGAGTCAGCTGTTGAGTTGTCCAAAAAAAGCCTATGTGACAGTTAGTATGTGACGTGGTAGTGATAATATGGATTTGGAGGAAAAGTTTTATGAAAAAATGGGAAAAAAATATTTTAAAGTATAATATAAATTTAAAAAATTAGCCAAAAAATAAGAAAATGAATAAAAAAATATATTTAATTATTTTTGTAATTAATATCAAATAAAATTTTATTTATAATTAAGCCATTTATAAAATATAAAAACTAAAAGTTTGCTAATATATTTAATTTTTTTTATTAAAAATAATAATAAATTTTTTTATTAGGAAAAAAAAATGCGTTTTTTTTTATTTTTATTAAAAAAATACTGCGCTTTTTTTATTAAAAAAAATTGCATATTATTTTTTTTATTAAAAATTAAAAACAATTATTTTTATTAAAAAAACCTGCATTTTTTTTATTATTAAAAAAAAATTGAGTTTTTTTTATTAAAAATAATTATTTTTATTAAAAAAAATTGTGTTTTTTTAATAAAAAAAAAAAAAATTTTAATAAAAAAAATTGCGTTTTTTATTTTATTTTTATAAATAAAAAAAATTGCGCTTTTTTTAATTTTTATCAAAAATAATTATTTTTATTAAAAAAATTGCGTTTTTATTTTTTTAAAATAAAATTTTAAAAAATAATTATTTTTATTAAAAAAAAACTAAACAACACTCTCTCTTTCCTTCTCCGTCACAACAACGCAGTTTGTTTTTTTTTTAATAAAAATAATGATTTCTTAAATTTGATTAAATTAAATTATAAAATTTTAATTTTGTATAATTTTAAAATAAAAATTATTTGATAAAATTAAAATTACAATAAAAATTATTTGATAAAATTATAAATTATTTGCATGTAAAAGTACAAATTTATTTATCTTAATTAAAAAAGAAAAAAAAATTATCACCAAATTGACTCAAATATAAATTTAATATCTGAATTTGAAAAGATTTTAATTTTAAAATATTTTTAATTTTATAATTTTTATAATTTATATTATACTTTAAAATATTTTTTTCATTTTCTTCATAAAAATTTTCCTACAAATCCACATAATCACTGACATGTCACACAAAGGCGCCACATCAGCTTTGTAACGGATAATTCAGCAGCTGATGTGTACTGTTCCGTTTAAAGTCAAAGCTTTTAACGGTTTTTTTTACCTTTTTGTTAGAAAAGTCGAGTACAGTGAGTTGACTGTAAGAAAAAAAAGTTCAGTTATCCATCTGTAAGTTGACATATAGTACAGTGACTGAAAAAATATTTAACCACAATATTTTGACATCTGTCCTTCTACAAATTCAACACATGTCTATCCTATTTAATGCTCCTAACTGCCTTTTACAGAAACACTAGATACAAACCCGCGTGTTGCGGCGGAATTATTTAATTTTTTAATAATAAATACGTACGTAAAATTAATAAATTAAAATATAATAAAAAGAGTAAATTGTTGTGCGATGATCAAATTGTACACAAAAAAATAAATAAATATACATTGTAGGGGGTAGTGATGAGAGTTTATTGGTCTGTGTATTACACTCTAAGTATGTTACTATTGCTTTTAGGCTAGTGGCAAAGTAAGTGATCTCAACTCGTGGATAAATTATTTTTTCTACTCTTCCATTTTTCTAGTTTTTCTTGACCAAAGTGTAGCCAACTGATTTATTTTTTCCGTCCTTTACTACATTTGTAATTTGTTTACTATAAAGAAATGGTCGCCTCAACTTAACTTTTTACAATCAATAACAAAAAGAGAATAAAACCTCAACTTAACTTTTTACAATTCATAACAAAAAGAGAATAAAAGGGTATGCGAAGGTTTAAAAAATCTCTTAAAAATACATTTAAAAAGCCAATGCTCAAACTATTCAGCCCAATCATATAGCAAAATAGTTGGGCAAACTACAAGCTTAGAACCTTCATTCAAGAAACAGCTTTCAATCGCAATGGCTTGAAAACAAAGTTAGTGTTCCAATTAGCAGTGTCACATTGTGAGGTAATTTTGAGTAATGTGTGTATGAAACGCAGTACATGGCACAATAGTTTGAAAATATCTACCTCTAACCATTCCCTTGTAAATAATGCAGTAAACATCAAGCACATAACTATTCAAAATGTCAAAAAACTAACTATCTAATAGTTGGCCTAATGTAAGCATATGAAATGAACTTTCTAGTGGTTTCCTTTCCTTGATTTGGCAAGTAATATTATCGTACACTGGTTTCAGTGTTTTATGAAGTTTGCTTTAGATGGTATTAATCACTCATGATCTGACTTTGCATCTGGAAATGTAAAATTTTTCAATAAACAATTTAGGATCTGGTCTATGTTTGCCAACTTTATTTAACCTTTTAAGTAATTATCATGAAGATGAAGCTTGAAAAATGTTGCTAGGACTTTCCATTCTCTCAATATGAATAACAATCTTTGCATTGGAGAAGAAGTTGGTACAGGTGATTGATTGAAATTGTTTTCTTTTATGCAAAAATTTATAGTACTTTCTTTCTATGTTACATAGGGATGCCTCATAAATTCAAAGTCTCCACAGAACCAGAATTATGAGATGCAAGGGGTTGATCATGCAACTAATTTGTTAGGTCTGTTCATGATTAATCCAATGTCTGGAGAGGCCCAATCCCTAACTGTTTGGCGATAATTCTGTGAAAATAAAACACTATGTAAGCAATCCTTGGTACACATAACTGCATTATGATGTTAGAAAACAACTCAATTTATTGGGACACATACAATATTGTTTTATTAGGTAGATATTGGAAACATACGAATACATTCCTGCTATGTATGGCAACTCAATTCAAGCTTTGAATTAAAATTTAAAGCACATTTGCAATTCTCTAAAATTAAAATTTAGTTAAATTTTGGCACTAAATTCCAATTTCAAGGGTTGGAATTTTCTTGCCAAACATTGTTTCAGGAAAAATCTACACCTACTAACATGGAAAAACTCAAATAAAAATCACATAAAAAAAACAACATAAATAGATATTCATATGATGACAACAAACATGTGGCATGTTTAAAACTTACATAGGACGAAGGTGAGTAGCCTTTGTATGTTAATACTCGTAAGACTGCTTAGTTACTTTCATCTCACATACCCGTAAACATCTTTTCAGATTGCCTTCTATAGTCTACAAACCAATCCCCAACTTTTACTTATCTTCCATACTCATGGCTCTCTTGTTAGGGTCCTTGGCTCTAGGCTTTAGTTGCTTCCTGTACGAACCACTTTCACCGCTCCAGTCGGCTTCATAGGCTGAGCTTGCATTGGAGAAGGAGTTGGTACAAGTGATTGATTGAAATTGTTTTCTTTTAAGCAAAAATTTGTAGTACTTTCTTTCTACGTTACATAGGGATGCCTCATAAATTCAAAGTCTCCACAGAACCAAAATTATGAGATGCAAGGGGTTGATCATGCAACTAATTTGCTAGGTCTGCTCATAATTAATCTAATGTTTGGAGAGGCCCAATCCCTAACTGTTTGGCAATAATTCTGTGAAAATAAAACACTATGTAAGCAATCCTTGGTACACATAACTGCATTATGATGTTAGAAAGCAGCTCAATTTATTGGGACACATACAATATTGTTTTATTAAGTAGATATTGGAAACATACAAATACACTCCTGCTATGTATGGCAACTCAATTCAAGCTTTAAATTAAAATTGAAAGCACATTTGCAATTCTCTAGAATTAAAATTTAGTTAAAATTTGGCACTCAATTCCAATTTCAAGGGTCAGAATTTTCTTGCCAAACATTGCTTCAGGAAAAATCTACACCTACTAACATGGAAACGCCCAAATGGAAATCACATAAAAAAAATAACATAAATAGATATTCATATGTTGACAATAAACATTTAATGTTTAGAACTTACATAGGACCCGTATGGCAGGCGAGACTTTGTCCCATTCACGAAAACCTCGACATACATTTTGGCAGAATCTTAAGAACTCGAATAATTACAGACTAAAGCTTAAGAGCTCGAAAAATTAAATCAATTGAAGGTGATAATTTCATATCGTTTTAAACTTATTGACAAAATGCAGTGTCCTGTCAAGGAATGTAAAGCATTAAGAGACATCCAAATTGAAAGGCAACAGGAATTGTATTTGAAGGAGCCATGTTTGTATTATTGAACTGACAGACACAAAAATGGTGGCTGAAAAATGAGGATATATGAGAGAGTGGAAATTTACCTTACCATGCTACCTATCAAAGTAGCAGCTTTCTCATTTAACGCTTTTACATCCTTTTCTATGTTTATATTGTTTCGAGTTGTATGTCTCCTGTAACATCAACAAACTTGAGATGGAGATACAATTGATGTACATTACAATAACATCCTTAGTCATGACTACGTCAGTCACTACTTCTGAATCCAACCTCAGTAAAACATATACCATAATACTTTCACCACAAAGTAAAATAGAAAGCACAAAATCACCTGGATATGTCTGTCAATTCTTGCTTCAAGTTCTTGTTGCAGTCAAATTTTGACAAAGACTGCAAGTCCTTCACTTTCTCATGGATCTAAGACATGCCAATATTTAAACGTCATAAGAATGACTTTACGTCAGCGATTTAATACACGGTGTATTGGCATTAAGCATAAGCTACACTACTAAAAAAGAAAACTGCTTGAACAATGTTGAAGCAACTAATGGGGAAAAAGTGTTGAGAAACATTGCAATTAACATAAGACAGAGCTATAGGACAATAAAATATTGGAAGTAGACAAATCCTAGAATAGAGCAACACAATACGATAAAAACAGCTACATCTGTTGTTTAATGCTTAATCCATAAATTATCCTTTAGCCCCGAGAAACAAATGAAGAGAAGCCAAAAGTTGTGGTCAAAGTAGAATTATGAAGGGTTTACTTGAGACAAAATAGTATAGAATTGAATAGAATTTGCCTCAAACTCCAAGTCCAAATTAATATAGGAATCATTTCTCTAAAATTATAGTTGGGTTCCTCTTGCATGAGAAGAATCCTTTTTCCTCCTCTACTTTTGTGTATTCAAATCGTTGGTTCAGGATCTAAATAAGTAACCAAGTTCTGAACAAAGACTTTACATAGTGATTGGAAAGAGCCACTCAAAACAGTCAAATTGTAATGACTTCTATAATAAGCATCTAAATAAGCAGCACAAAAATAAGCAACAATTAGCATGATCAGCTTGATACATACCAAACCTTGTAATTTCTTTCTTGTAATTATTTTAGTGCTATAAATATGAAGACACTTCAAAACTGCCTGGTAATCATCTGTGTTTCACAGTCTCTCTTTCACTATCTCACATAATGCGAACTCTTGCTTGTACACAATTGGACTGATTGAGCAAAGCATGTTAGCACAAATATAAAATTGTTGATGACACAGGAAGTAATATTGAGTTTACGACTTCAAGATATTGGCATATGAAATTAAAAATGATATTGACATAAGATCTTTCATGCTATTGACAACCTCAGATATATGTTACAAAGTGTAGCAGGAAAATTTAAGAAAACAGTCTACCTGTAAGCATCGCACATCTAGCTGTAAGCACTGCACGTAACTTTTGCTAATAAACATGTCATCAAACATGATTTTTTAAGTTGTACAGTTAAACATTTCTAGACATACAGACATCAAAGCAAAACAAACTGAATTAGACTAACATGTGCAGGAAAGTGTTCCGCTTTGGAAAATATAGCTAACATGTGCAGGAAAGTGTTCCGCTTTGAGTTGTCCGTGCCTGAAACTATTTCTTATTCTTGCATATCAGATAATCAAACATGGAAAAAAGTAACATGTTCAGAGGACATACATGTCACACAGAATATATTACATTATCTGAAAACAATAGATTTGCATTTTAAGGATCAATATTTAAAACTAAAGGATCATCACACATTTGCAATCAATGCTACGGGTCAACTGCAACACATAGTTAATCATTTCATATAAGATAACACAAATGCTAAAAACAAATTATATAAAGCAGAAATCAATGAAAAGTAAATGGAAACTGAATAACCTCTATAGATGCATATCTAAAGAACCAAGTACACATGGGAAACAACAGATAACTTCATACAATATTCTCATATCATCCATTTCCTACTCATTTCTAGTATGAAAATATGTCATCTCTCTTGTTCTTCATAGCACAAACTTCCTTCTCAAAGCGGTAGGGAGTTTTTATTCCATAGATTAGGGGAATCATATGTAAGAGTTATAGTACATCACATGTATTCAAATTGAATATCTGGGTGACCTATACAAATACCAACCTAATAACAGGATCTCTAAGATGTTTTTTTATTACATTTTTTTAACGTTATGATTTCCTAGAAAATCCTTGCTTTCAAAAATCTGATTAAGATGGCGACAAATGTATGAAAAACTTGTTAAGATATTACAAATAAATTCAAGTCATGTTTGTGTCAACTTTTTTTTTATAACTCATTTCTCAAGAGAAACACTATTCATTTATATTAGTGTTTGATAATTATTCTGCCTAAAATTATTTCAAACCAAAAAAATGGGTCTAGACAATTAGCAATTTAGCATAATGTGCAAGTTGACAGCAACGTAATTTGGTGGAAATATATAAAATGCAAATCTATGCCCAAGAAACCAAAATCTTGCGCCTTACATTTGGAGCATCAGTATAATATAACACCATATACTATAAAGGTCTTACCACATAGTCCCAGCCATGCCTTTCTGCAAATGCTTTTGCAGCTTCTTCACTATCAAATCCCAGTGCAGAATCACCATCATGGGCATATGGGTCCCCAGTAGATGTCCAACCCATCTAAGGATTTTCCCATCTACAGAAATATAAGAAATAACACTTGTTAAAAATAGGGTCACAATGAAAATTACAGAATCCAAGACTCAATAGTACATAAAGAGTACTTTATATCTTGAAAGTAAACCAGGAAACTCCTTTGAGCACAATCCCAATAAGGAAATATGTAATACATTCGATAGAATCGATACTAAGAGCAAGAGGAAGTAATATGTGGTTAGGAATAGGCAAATGGATGGATCAGTGAAATCAATTGGTAGGAGGACAATGGCAGGGGAAGGAAAGACTTAGCGCTTGAACTTGGGTTCGCCCAATTTCTTCCAGTGAGCCCACGCTCTCAATTCTCGACTCTCCACTCAGGCACTAATTTGGAATTGGACTACCCAAAGAAGAATTTGTCAGGAAGTCTGTTTGAAAGGATTAATTGCTGATCAAGTGCTTTAGTCCTCAAGGCTATTTTAGTCTTCACATTTGGTACAATAAGGACTTGTTAGTCTTTATCTGTTAGCTTACAGTATAAATACTGAACTCTTGTATAGAAATACCTATGAAGGATATTAAATGCAATTTCTGTTTCTCTCTCTAAATTCTATCTATTCTCTATCTAGCTTTTCTCAAACACTCTTATCTTCATTCTCTATCTGCCTCTGTTTTCTCACTTTATTCTCCATTTCTATCCGGAACTAAGCCCTATAGCTGAGCTAGTTAAGGTCCTGTCTTCACAGATCCTTACAATTGGTATCAGAGCTACTACGATTCAGACATGGCGACTAACAATCAGAGGTTCAATAATCTCGAAGCACATGTTACTGAACATAATACTTCAATTCAGCAGTTGAAGGTGCAGCTCCAGGAATCGATTAGCAGTTTGAATTAGAATTTTGAAAATCAAATGGAACAGAAAATGCAACAGATGTTGAAAGACTTTGAAGCATTGCTTTCAGTTCGATTTCCTGTAACACAGACTACAGGTAATCATAATATAGATTCTGGTTCAATTCTAGGATCTTTTGAGGCTGGAACTCCTACTGAAAAATCTAATAACAACATATTCAAAGCAATCAAGTTTGAATTTCCTAAATTCAGTGGAGTTAATCCTAGATCATGGATTAGAAGGTGTAATAAACTATTTGCTCATCACATGGTGGATGAAAACCAGAAATTGTATTTAGCAACAATGAATCTGGAAGGAGAAGCTGAGGAATGGTATTCTGGTTTTGTGACTGAGGGAGTTGAACTGAATTGGAGTGGTTTTATTGAAGAAATTGTGGCTAGGTTTAGCTCGGAGGTTCAGATTAATCCAATAGGAGAACTTAAAAATCTACAGCAAAGTGGCACCGTTGATGACTACAGGAGGAAGTTTGAGGAGCTTAAGAGTTGGTCTCTCGCTAGGAATCCTGTATTAAATGAGCATTTCTTCATGGATTGTTTCATGGGAGGACTTAAGGAAGAAATTAGATTGGGAATTCAAGAATTAAAAATTTCTTCTCTTAAGGAATTGATTAGAATGGCTAGAGTTGAAGAAGCTAAACTAGAGGCGTGGGTAAGGAGGAGTAGAATGGGTATAAAATCAGTTTTGGGCAGTTCACAGAAAAATAGCCAAGGTTTTGGACCTAAAACTACAGACACAGGATCTGCTGTGATTTAATCTGCTGGTCTGCCTAACATTGATGTAGGCAGGACGTTACCTGTGAGAGGTTTAACCAGAGAGCAAATAGCAGATAAGAGAAGGAAGAAATTGTGTTTTTTATGTGATGAACCTTATTCTGTGGGACACCAATGCAAAAAGCCACAATTGTTTATGATGATACCATCTGATAAAGAGGATAACCAGGGTTGTGGAAGTGAAGAGTGTGATGATGAAGCTGAGTTTGTTGAAGAAATGGATGAGAAACAAGAGGCACATATTACATTGCATGCTTTGTCTGGTCACAGTGTTCATAGAACTATCAGGATTTTAGGAATGGTCAATGGAAAGGTTTTGAGGATTTTAATTGATAGTGGAAGTACTAACAATTTTTTTGGATTCACAAGCTGTTAAGCGAATTAAGGCTGGGGTACAAGAAACAAGTCCTATTTCAGTTGCTGTTGCTGATGGGTTTAAGGTTACCAGTTATCAAGAATGTACTGCACTTAAGTGGACAGCACAAGGAGAGGCCTTCATTAATGATTTTAGAGTTTTGCCTTTAGGAGGAATAGATGTTGTATTAGGTGTACAGTGGCTCAAACAATTTAATCCTGTGACTTTTGATTTCAATCAGTTGCAGTTATCTTTTGTCAAGGATGGGAAACAAGTACTGTTACAAGGGGATTCTGATATGGTGTCTCCAAGTATTCAGATCATGTCATCTGGAGATTTCAAAAGAACTTTGAATGCAGCAACTCATGGCTACTTTGGGTATCTTTTTGGTCTAGTCATGAATCAAAGTGCTGAAGGGTCAGAATTAGAAGGAAAAGTCAGTACTAGTAAAGGAAAGGATGAGATTGAGGAACAACAACAGTTGCAATTAGATGCATTACTTGGAGGCTTTAAACAGGTTTTTGAGGAACCACATTCTTTACCACTAGACAGGTCATATAATCACCACATCAAGTTAAAGGATGGTAGTCAACCTATTAATTTGAGGCCATACAGGTATCCTCATGTGCAAAAAGAGGAGATTGAAAAATAGTTCAGGAACTGTTACAGTCAGGAGTGATTCAGCCCAGTCACAGTCCCTATGCCTTTCCAGTTTTATTAGTGAAGAAACATGATGGATCTTGGAGGATGTGTGTTGATTATAGGTCATTAAATGATATGACTGTTAAGGATAAATTTCCCATTCCAGCAATTGATGAACTATTGGATGAGCTACATGGGTCTAGATGGTTTTCAAAGTTAGATCTCAGATCAGGTTACCATCAGATTAAGGTTCATGCGCCTGATATTCCTAAGACTGCATTTAGGACTCACACAGGCCATTTCGAATTTTTGGTCATGCCTTTTGGGCTGACTAATGCACCTGCAACTTTCCAGTCTTTAATGAATGAAGTTTTTAAACCGTATCTTAGGAAATTCATATTAGTATTCTTTGATGATATACTCGTGTTCAGCAGAAGTTTTGAAGAACATTTGTATCATTTGAGAATGACTTTGCAGCTGTTAATGGATCATCAGTTGTATGCTAAGAAAAGTAAGTGCATGTTTGGTACTCAACAGATTCAGTATTTGGGACACATAATTGATCCATCTGGAGTTTCTATTGATCCCGATAAGATATTGTGCATGACTAATTGGCCTTTACCTCAAAATGTTAAGAGTTTAAGAGGATTTTTGGGGTTAACAGGATATTATAGAAAATTCATTCAGCATTATTGCCTTATTAGCAGACCTCTCACAGATTTACTTAAGAAAGATAATTTTTGTTGGAGTGAAGAAGCTACAAAAGCTTTCTTGGCTTTAAAGGAGGCCATGGTGAAAGCTCCAGTTTTGGCTTTACCAGATTTTACTAAACCTTTTGTATTGGAGACAGATGCTTCTTATTTTGGTATGGGTGCAGTTCTAATGCAGCAAGGGAAACCTATTGCTTATCTCAGTAAGGTTATTGCTCCCAAACATTTGGGTTGGTCTACTTATGAGAAGGAATTAATGTGTGACGCCCCCAAAATTAGGTATACATCACCCATCTTGGGTCGTCAGATACATAGTACAGAATACAAATACAACTTAATAATACAACTGTCGTGTACAATACGACAAAACATAAACTGTGAGTTTGAATACAAATATTATCTTCTAGAGAGTATTCATACTCAAAAGGAGTCCTCATTACATTTATTAACACACCATTACATAGAATAGTGAGGACTACTAACTAATACTATCATTCGGACCATCACTCCGTACCCCGACTTGTCCCAGCTACGTTCTCATTTCCTGAAGAGAACAGTGAAAGAAAGGGTGAGCTCAACTAGCCCAGTAAGAAATATTATGACTAAGATAATGCAGAATAAATTATCATTAGCCTTCAACAATGTTAAACTGATAAAATATAATAGACATCAAGTTTAACTGCAGCGGAACAAGCAATCCATTAAAAGAGTCAAGTAGAAAATAAACTCTACTATCTTTTATGATTTAAAAGATTTTCAACACTGTGATCGCTGAGACTCAGCTTAATAAAATAATCCACATCATCGAATCACCCCTGCACTACGGCCAAGGATATTCGTATATTCATTAATGGTCATGATCATGCCAACAACTGTCCATCAATGCACTACGGGCCAATGAGGACTTTTACCACATCATTTGTAACATTACGGTCATGATTATACCGAATAATCCCTGGTCATAATCATACCAAGTCCATCTATGCACTACAGGCCACAGATGACTTTCAACATTTTATAAACATGAGGATGATGACAATGATATAAGAATTCAATAAAACAAGTTCAAGAATTAATTTATCCAGGAATTAACAACGTCCAAATTGTCAACATGATACTGCATTGTGGAGTAAAATTCAAGAATGCTTAGAAGAATATTTTCTTGAAAAGATACTGGATGAAACGCAACTATCAAGGATATTCCACAAATTTCATGGAGTATAGAAGTCAAAACTTAACCAACTGAGTACAATAAAGAATGGAATAACAAAAGAAATCACCATGCATGCGATAGACCGCACAGACAGGTTATTCCAATAGAATAATAAATAATGGAACCAGGTCCGGCGTAAACGCACAGACAGGATATTCCGACAGAATAATAAATAATGGAACCAGGTCCGGTGTAAAACACACAGACAGGATATTCCAACAGAATAATAATAAAACGGAACCAGGTCCGGTGTAAAACACACAGACAGGATGTTCCAACAGAATAATAAACGGAACCAGGTCCGGTGTAAAACACACAGACAGGATGTTCCAACAGAATAATAGAAGAATGTCACCAAGTATAGGGTAGACCGCGTATACTGGTTATTCCAACAGAATAATAACAAATGGAATAACAGAAGTTCTCTTCATGAATATAAAAGAAATAATATTCCCTACCTTAAAAGAACTGGATATTGGAAAAGTGATGTAGCAGAATACTTTTAGTCTCTCTCTCTCTTATTCTCTCTATACTTTCTCTCTCTATAGCTTGAATGAATTCGTGAAAAATAATGAAGCCCTAGGCCTCTATTTATAGAAAAACTGAGGGTGGCTCTTGGTCTTAACGAAGGGTCAAATGACTCTTGGTCTTAACGAAGGGTCAAATGACTCTTGGTAATATTGAAGGGACAACTACTATTGACGAAAGTAATTACTATTGACCAAGGTAAATACTATTGACGAAGGTAATTACTATTGACCAAGGTAAATACTATTGACGAAGGTAATTACTATTGACCAAGGTAAATACTATTGACGACGGTAATTACTATTGACGACGGTAATTACTATTGACGACGGTAATTACTATTGACGAAGAGACTCTTAGATGATGACATATGGCCCCCCATAAAATAACCAAACTTACCACAACGTCTCAATAATATAACATATTATACAGATGATACTATGACAATAATTTAAGAGATATGATGCAGCAATTACTGTAGCAATAATTGAGTATAGCTGAGTGACTTCTCACGTAAGCATCAATAATCAATACCGTGTGCTACTATGCAACCACGCGTATTACTGTACTTTTACTACCGAGTAGTTCAACAGTTTTAACGGTTTTAACGGTAACACCTCAGCCGTTATTTTTATAGAAAGATAATTCTGTCGTTTTCTCAATCCGACAATAATTCCGTTGTGGGGTCCACCAATGATTGTGCCGTCGTACGAATATTCCCCGACAAAAAGAATATTCTCCGACCAAACGAATATTTTATAACAACTTGCTTACTTTGCAAAATTTATAAATATTACCCACAACTATAACATTATATCAAATTAACTCCATAATATTCAAAAATGATATTTATAGAAAATTCATCTTTATTTATAAAAGTTGGGGTCTTACAACCTCCCCTTCTTATGAAATTTCGCCCTCGAAATTAGGGTACGTACCTGGTATGTCGAAGAGGTAAGGATACCTTGATTTCATTTCTGATTCTAACTCCCAAGTCATTTCCTCAACATCGTGGTTTCTCCACAAAACTTTGACTTGAGGTATAACCTTGGAGCGTAGAATATGTTCCTTCTTATCCAAGATTTGAACAGGAACTTCTTCATACGTCAAATCCTCCGCTATTTCGTCCGGTTCTAACTCAATAATGTGGTTCGGGTCTTCCACATATTTGCGTAACATGGATATGTGGAAAACGTTATGAACACGAGACATACTTGGCGGTAAAGCGAGTCTATAAGCCACAGTTCCTACTCGATCGAGGATTAAAAATGGACCGATGAATCGAGGATTTAGCTTTCCTCTCTTTCCAAATCTCGTAACTCCTTTCCATGGAGCAACACGTAAGAACACATGATCTCCTACATCAAATTCCACGTCCTTTCGATGAAGATCAGCATAACTCTTTTGTCGATCTTGTGAGGTTTTTATACGTTGTCGGATCGTTTGAATCTTTTCTGTAGTCATACGTACCAACTCCGGTCCCAACAACGTTGCTTCGCCCACCTCATCCCAGCATACTGGAGAACGACATTTTCTTCCATACAATGCTTCGAATGGAGCCATGCCAATACTTGCTTGATAACTGTTGTTGTAGGAAAACTCCACCAATGGTAAGAACTTGTCCCAACTTCCCTTGAAGTCAAAGACACAGAGTCTTAATAGATCTTCAAGAGTTTGAATAGTCCTCTCTGATTGTCCGTCCGTCTGAGGATGATATGCTGAACTAAATCGTAACTCCGTGCCCATAGCTTTTTGTAAACTAACCCAAAATCGTGAAGTGAATCTTGGGTCTCGATCAGAAACTATGGATACTGGCATACCATGCAGTCTTACAATCTCGTTTATGTACATACGAGCAAGACGTTCAAGTGTATAAGTTTCTCGTATCGGTAAGAAATGAGCAGACTTGGTCAATCTATCAACAATGACCCAAATCGCATCAATACCTTGAGAAACCCTAGGAAGACCGGTAACGAAATCCATGGTAATGTGCTCCCACTTCCATTCTGGAATTTCAAGTGGTTGCAATGGACCTTTTGGTACTTGATGCTCCGCTTTGACTCGTTGACAAGTTAGACACCTTGAGATAAACAACGCTATCTCTCTCTTCATATTGCTCCACCAAAATGTATGACGAAGATCATGATACATTTTGGTACTTCCAGGATGGATTGCAAACGGTGTGTTGTGCGCCTCCATCATGATTTCATACTTTAAATCAGGGTTGTTAGGAACACAAAGTCTGGAGTTGACTCGAAGTATTCCTTCTTCATCGATTCTTGCTTCCGGCATAGAACCTTCTTGCACTTTCTTCCTCATACGCATCAGCTCCAGGTCTGTAGCTTGAGCAGCTTTAACTTTATCGATTAAAGTCGGTTCTACTCGTATATTCGCCATCATCACATGGGTCCCTGGAGTCTTCAACTCTATCTCCATCCTTTGCAAGTCACACAAAATGGGCCTTTGCGTTGTTAATATTGCACTTGTACCCGCATATGATCTTCTACTCAATGCGTCAGCTACCACGTTCGCTTTTCCAGGATGGTATTGAATGGTATGATCATAATCTTTCAACAGTTCAAGCCAACGTCGTTGTCGCATGTTGAGTTCCTTTTGAGTGAAGAAATATTTGAGGCTTTTATGATCCGTAAAGATCTCCACTTTCTCCCCATACAAGTAATGCCTCCAAATTTTAAGTGCAAAGACAACAGCTGCCAACTCTAGATCATGAGTAGGATAATTCCTCTCATATTCCTTGAGTTGTCTTGATGCATAGGCTATGACTTTTCCATGTTGCATGAGAACGCATCCCAACCCTTTGCTCGAAGCATCACTGTAGATGACAAATCCCTCCGAGCCAGATGGTATTGTTAGAACAGGTGCTGAAATGAGTCTCCTCTTGAGTTCTTGAAAACTCTGCTCACATTCTTCGCTCCAACCAAACTTTGTATCTTTCCGAGTCAGCTGAGTTAATGGAGTAGCGATTCGAGAAAATCCTTCCACGAATCTCCGATAATAACCAGCTAAACCAAGAAAGCTACGTACCTCGGTCACTGATTTAGGTTGCTCCCAGCTTTGAATAGCTTCAATCTTTGCCGGGTCAACCGATATTCCACGACTTGATACTACGTGCCCAAGGAATGCTACCTCCTCCAGCCAGAACTCGCATTTCTTCAACTTGGCATAAAGCTTGTATTCACGAAGCTTTTGGAGTACCAGCCTCAAGTGTTGCTCATGATCTTCACGGCTTTTGGAATAAATAAGGATGTCATCAATAAAGACGACCACAAAGTGATCCAAATATTCCTTGAATACCCGGTTCATCATATCCATGAAGGCAGCAGGAGCATTAGTCAATCCAAAGGACATGACTAGGAATTCATAATGCCCGTACCGAGTTCTAAAAGCCGTCTTTGGAATATCCTCAGTTCTAACCTTCAGCTGATGATATCCAGAACGAAGATCGATCTTTGAAAAGAATTGTGCTCCTTGCAACTGGTCAAACAGGTCATCAATACGTGGCAATGGGTACCTGTTTTTGATGGTGACATGATTCAACTCCCGATAATCAATACAAAGTCGCATACTCCCATCTTTCTTCTTCACGAACAGAACAGGAGCACCCCAAGGAGAAGTACTAGGACGAATAAAACCAATGTCTAACAATTCCTGCAGTTGGGTCTTTAACTCCTGAAGTTCAATAGGAGCCATTCGATATGGGGCTTTGGAAATGGGTTTTGTACCGGGTTCAAGGTCGATACAAAATTCAATTTCACGCTCTGGGGGTAGGCCAGGAAGTTCTTCGGGAAATACGTCAGGAAATTTATTAACAACAGAAATATCATTCAAAGCTGACGTATTTTTGTTTAGATCTGTGACATGAGCTAAGAAAGCTTGACATCCGTTTTTCAATAAACGAATAGCTTTATGGCTTGAGATGACAGCGATTGATTTTAATGGTTTGGTTGCTTGAATTCGCATAATAGGTCGATTAGGAATATGAAAGCTAACAACCTTACGAAAACAATCAATTTTTGCATGATGAGTAGTTAACCAATCAATCCCTAGAATCACGTCAAATGCAAGTATTTTTAATGAAATAAGATCGACAGGTAATGTGTGGGTACCAACTTGAACCAAACAAGACTTATAAACCGTGGATGTAATGAAGGTTTCTCCCAATGGAGTTTCAACTGCTAAGTCAAAGTCTAATTTCTCCGGAATCAAATTTAATCGATGAGCGCAAGTAGGAGAAATAAAAGAATGGGTTGAACCGGTATCAAATAAAGTATAGACTTCGTTAGAGTTTATGATAAGCTTACCCGTGATGACCTCATTCGGGTTCCTTGCTTCTGGGAGTTCACAACAAACGCTCTCCCTTGCACAACCGGTTTTGACTTTTCTGGGACGGCCTTTGGTGCCTCCATCCTAGCTGAATTTGTCTTCGGTAAACGACAAAATCGGGCTAAATGACCTTCTCTTCCACAATTATAACATGCTTTGGACGGCATCGCGCAGTTTGGACTGATGTGCCCCTCCCCTCCGCATTTGAAACATATGATAGGTGGTCGTTCTCCTTCCTTAACGACAGGTGCTGGTGCTGACGTCTTTCCATCATTGTTGAATCTCCTCTTCTTGAAATGTCCATTCTTATTGTTTTGGCCCTGATTACCACCGAAGTGGTTACCATTTCTGGCCTGTTGATTCCCTCCACGCTTGTTGTCACCGCTTCGATGACTGCTCTCACTGGTATTATCATTTTGCCGGCTGCTCTCTTTTGGTTGCGTTATCTCGTTATCGCGCTCCACCAACTGAGCCCTATTTACAACATCTGAATACAAACACAGTTTATGAGAAACAAGATGTTGACGTATCTCCGGCTTCAAACCTCTTAAAAACATCCGCGTCATTCTTTCTTCATTATCCACCAGGTGGGACGCAAACCGGGATAACTCCGCAAATTTTGCCTCGTACTGCGACACGGTCATATTATTCTGCTCCAATTTGATGAACTCCACCTCCTTCATGTGACGAATACTCTCGGGAAAGTATTTGTCGTTAAACAGCTCTTGGAACTTCTCCCAAGACATCTTCAGTGCGGCAGGTTGAGTACGCTTTATCGATTCCCACCAGTAATCTGCCTCTCCTCGCAACATAAAGGCGGCAAAGGGAACCTTTTGCTCCTCGGAGCAACCCAAGACATCAAATATCTTGGTGATCTGCTTTATCCATGTTTCAGCTACAAGTGGTTTGGGTTCTCCCTTAAACTCCGGTGGTCCCAGCTCCTTAAACTGTTTAGCGGTGACCGCCTGAGAGTTTCCAGTATTTCCACCTACGTTGTGGACAGGAGCCGCTTTCACCTGTTGTTGCATGAATTGCATAAAGCCTCTGAACATTTGATCATTCATCATTTGGTCAGTGTTGTTGTTTGCATGAGGATTGACACCTTCCTGATGCACATTATCCTGATTATTGATATGTGGTGAATCAACAGTCGTCTGTGCTCCATTGCTATTCTCAACATTCTCAGATGCCATTTTCAGATACTGCCACAAAATAAAAATTAATTGATATGTCATATATTATCCTTATATTATGACCGACCAATTAAATACCATGCAAATAAACTTAGGTATGTCATACTAGCGAAGGAATTCCCCGTCTCTCCCCTCCTAGTTCTATTCTCACATCTTAGCCAGGGATCATATCCCTAAGCTCTGATACCAACTGTGACGCCCCCAAAATTAGGTATACATCACCCATCTTGGGTCGTCAGATACATAGTACAGAATACAAATACAACTTAATAATACAACTGTCGTGTACAATACGACAAAACATAAACTGTGAGTTTGAATACAAATATTATCTTCTAGAGAGTATTCATACTCAAAAGGAGTCCTCATTACATTTATTAACACACCATTACATAGAATAGTGAGGACTACTAACTAATACTATCATTCGGACCATCACTCCGTACCCCGACTTGTCCCAGCTACGTTCTCATTTCCTGAAGAGAACAGTGAAAGAAAGGGTGAGCTCAACTAGCCCAGTAAGAAATATTATGACTAAGATAATGCAGAATAAATTATCATTAGCCTTCAACAATGTTAAACTGATAAAATATAATAGACATCAAGTTTAACTGCAGCGGAACAAGCAATCCATTAAAAGAGTCAAGTAGAAAATAAACTCTACTATCTTTTATGATTTAAAAGATTTTCAACACTGTGATCGCTGAGACTCAGCTTAATAAAATAATCCACATCATCGAATCACCCCTGCACTACGGCCAAGGATATTCGTATATTCATTAATGGTCATGATCATGCCAACAACTGTCCATCAATGCACTACGGGCCAATGAGGACTTTTACCACATCATTTGTAACATTACGGTCATGATTATACCGAATAATCCCTGGTCATAATCATACCAAGTCCATCTATGCACTACAGGCCACAGATGACTTTCAACATTTTATAAACATGAGGATGATGACAATGATATAAGAATTCAATAAAACAAGTTCAAGAATTAATTTATCCAGGAATTAACAACGTCCAAATTGTCAACATGATACTGCATTGTGGAGTAAAATTCAAGAATGCTTAGAAGAATATTTTCTTGAAAAGATACTGGATGAAACGCAACTATCAAGGATATTCCACAAATTTCATGGAGTATAGAAGTCAAAACTTAACCAACTGAGTACAATAAAGAATGGAATAACAAAAGAAATCACCATGCATGCGATAGACCGCACAGACAGGTTATTCCAATAGAATAATAAATAATGGAACCAGGTCCGGCGTAAACGCACAGACAGGATATTCCGACAGAATAATAAATAATGGAACCAGGTCCGGTGTAAAACACACAGACAGGATATTCCAACAGAATAATAATAAAACGGAACCAGGTCCGGTGTAAAACACACAGACAGGATGTTCCAACAGAATAATAAACGGAACCAGGTCCGGTGTAAAACACACAGACAGGATGTTCCAACAGAATAATAGAAGAATGTCACCAAGTATAGGGTAGACCGCGTATACTGGTTATTCCAACAGAATAATAACAAATGGAATAACAGAAGTTCTCTTCATGAATATAAAAGAAATAATATTCCCTACCTTAAAAGAACTGGATATTGGAAAAGTGATGTAGCAGAATACTTTTAGTCTCTCTCTCTCTTATTCTCTCTATACTTTCTCTCTCTATAGCTTGAATGAATTCGTGAAAAATAATGAAGCCCTAGGCCTCTATTTATAGAAAAACTGAGGGTGGTTCTTGGTCTTAACGAAGGGTCAAATGACTCTTGGTCTTAACGAAGGGTCAAATGACTCTTGGTAATATTGAAGGGACAACTACTATTGACGAAAGTAATTACTATTGACCAAGGTAAATACTATTGACGAAGGTAATTACTATTGACCAAGGTAAATACTATTGACGAAGGTAATTACTATTGACCAAGGTAAATACTATTGACGACGGTAATTACTATTGACGACGGTAATTACTATTGACGACGGTAATTACTATTGACGAAGAGACTCTTAGATGATGACATATGGCCCCCCATAAAATAACCAAACTTACCACAACGTCTCAATAATATAACATATTATACAGATGATACTATGACAATAATTTAAGAGATATGATGCAGCAATTACTGTAGCAATAATTGAGTATAGCTGAGTGACTTCTCACGTAAGCATCAATAATCAATACCGTGTGCTACTATGCAACCACGCGTATTACTGTACTTTTACTACCGAGTAGTTCAACAGTTTTAACGGTTTTAACGGTAACACCTCAGCCGTTATTTTTATAGAAAGATAATTCTGTCGTTTCTCAATCCGACAATAATTCCGTTGTGGGGTCCACCAATGATTGTGCCGTCGTACGAATATTCCCCGACAAAAAGAATATTCTCCGACCAAACGAATATTTTATAACAACTTGCTTACTTTGCAAAATTTATAAATATTACCCACAACTATAACATTATATCAAATTAACTCCATAATATTCAAAAATGATATTTATAGAAAATTCATCTTTATTTATAAAAGTTGGGGTCTTACATAATGGCTGTGGTACATGCAGTTCAGAAGTGGAGGCATTACTTGTTAGGTAATAAAATCATCATTAGAACTGATCATCAAAGTTTAAAGTACCTATTGGATCAAAGAATAACAACTACAAATCAGCAGAAATGGGTTACAAAATTGATGGGTTTGGATTATGAGATCGAATATAGGAAAGGTAAAGAAAATGTGGCAGCAGATTGTTTATCTCGTTATGCTGAGTTGCAAAATCAAGAGCACAGTTATTTGGGTTTATCTGTAGTGGTTCCTTAGTGGGTTCAGGAGGTGGCACAGTCATGGGAAGAAGATGTTATATTAAAGGAAATTATTCTTAAACTTCAGTTTGATCCTCAGTCTGTTCCTGATTATACTTTTGTCAATGGCCGACTTAAGTTTAAGGACAGGTTAGTCATTGGATCTGATATGAATCTGAAGATTAAATTGCTTGGTGAATTTCATTCTTCTCCTGTTGGTGGCCATTCTGGAATTAGGGGGACCTGTGAAAGACTTAGTACGTATTTCTATTGGTCTTCTATGAGAGCGGATGTCCTTAAATTTGTAAAGGAATGTGATGTGTGTCAGCAACAGAAACATGAGAATATGGCTTTGCCTGGGTTGTTACAACCATTATCAATACCTGATAGTCCTTGGTTAGATATTGCAATGGATTTTATTGAAGGATTGCCTAAATCCAATGGGTTTACTGTTATATGGGTGGTGGTTGATAGATTTACAAAGTATGGCCATTTCATTCCTCTTAAACATCCCTTCACTGCTTCTGATTTAGCAGAGGTATTCATTTCTCAAGTGTATAAATTGCATGGATTTCCTTCTACTGTGGTTTCAGATAGAGATAAGATCTTCATCAGTTTATTTTGGCAGTCTTTGTTTAAGTTGATTGGAACTAAATTGCATTTAAGCACTGCTTACCATCCTCAGTCTGATGGACAGACTGAGAGGTTGAACCAAGTATTGGAATGTTATCTTAGATGTATGGTAGCTCAGAAACCCAACAATTGGATTCATTGGTTACCTTTTGCTGAGTGGTGGTATAATACCCACTACCACAATGGATTAAAAGCTACACCTTTTGAGGCATTATATGGTTATAGAGCTCCCCATCTGAACTTTCATCAGTATGGAAGGGTTTTTGATCCAGCTACTAAGAAATTTTGTCAAGATAGGAATGTGTTTTTGCAGCTTTTGAAACAAAATTTAATTGATGCCCAGTCCCGAATGAAGTGGTATGCTGATAAGGCCAGGAGTGAGAGGTCATTTTTGGTGGGTGATTTGGTTTATTTGAGGATTAAGCCTCATAGGCAGACTACTCTAGCTTATCCAAAGTTTGGGAAGTTAACTCCTAAATTTTTTGGTCCTTTCCCTATTGAACAGAAGATTGGTTCAGTTGCATACAAGCTCACTCTTCCCACAAATTCTAAAATTCATCCTGTGTTTCATGTGTCTTTGTTAAAGAAAAAAATTGGCAAGGATTGCACTAGTTCTTCTGTTTTACCTCAGCTGGATGATGATGGCCAGCTACTTGTGGAACCAGTAGCTGTGTTGGATAGAAGAATGGTTAAGAAGAAAAACGCTGCTGCTGCTCAAGTCTTGGTGCAGTGGTCTAACACTTTACCAAATAATGCTACCTGGGAGGATTGGGAATCACTACACCAGAGATATCCCCATTTTCAACCTTGAGGTCAAGGTTGTTCTGATGGAGATGGGTTTGTCAGGAAGTCTGTTTGAAAGGATTAATTGCTGATCAAGAGCTTTAGTCCTCAAGGCTATTTTAGTCTTCACATTTGGTACAATAAGGACTTGTTAGTCTTTATTTGTTAGCTTACAGTATTAATACTGAACTCTTGTATAGAAATACCTATGAAAGATATTAAATGCAATTTCTGTTTCTCTCTCTAAATTCTATCTATTCTCTATCTAGCTTTTCTCGAACACTCTTATCTTCATTCTCTATCTGTCTCTGTTTTCTCACTTTATTCTCCATTTCTATCCGGAACTAAGCCCTATAGCTGAGCTAGTTAAGGTCCTGTCTTCACAGAATTTTGCTGTTTTTCATAGTTCTTGGGCAGAAATTTGGGGTTTACCGAACAAAGATGGTCGCCGTCGTCGAGATTTTCTGAGAGAGTAACGGTTTGAGTAACAGTTTGGGCCATGAAAAATGGGTTGTCGTTGATTGGTGAAACGAATGGATTTTAATTTTGAGTTTGAGGAAGCGAGAAAAAGTATAAGATCTTATGAAGGGGAGGAGGCGATGGAACGGCAATGCGGCCATTGCCGCCACCAGTACTAAAAATTTAACATCTTCGAGGCATGAATTTAGGTTTTTTACAGTTGTGTCATATGTTAAGTTAGATGGGCATTTGTATAAAAGGTAATTAATAGCATTAATTAGGATGTACATGTGTTAATTTTGTAGAATGACAAATATCAACGTATTATGTACTGTGTTTTAGTATATATAATAGATAATAGATAATAGATAATAGATAATAGATATGAAACATTAAAAAAACGACAAAACTAATGATTTGGCCATCGAAGTTGGCACGCTTTACTTAATACCTGATTGAACTTTTAATTTATCAAATTAACTAACTAAACTAATTAAAATTTTCAAATTGGGTCATTCTGTCAAATCTGGTTAACAGCTGTCAATATTTTTCGTACGTGGAAGGAAACAAAAGAAAAAATAAAATAAAAAAACGAGGTGGCCAATCATCAACACTTACATGGAAATAATTTTTTTTTAACTCATTTTTAACATTTTAAAGTTTTAAAAATGAAGAAAACATAATAAAACAAAACAAAAACTAATAAAAATAAAACTTTTTTTCATTCATTAAATTAATTCTTCTTCCTTCTTCTCTCTCTTCTTCCTCTTCTTCCACCACCACCGTCACCTCCACCTCCTCCACTGTAAAATCCCAAATTTTACGAATAAGATTTAATTTTCTCAAAATAAAATTTTTTAATATTATGGTGTGGATTTGATATAATGTTATAATTGTGGGTAGTATTTATAAATTTTATAAAGTATGCAAGTGGTCATATTATATTCGATTGGTCGGGAAATATTCATTTTATCAAAGAATATTCGTACAACGACACAATTATTGGTGGACCCCGCAACGGAATTATTGTCGGATTGAGAAAACGATAAAAAATATTTAATAAAAATAACGACGGAAGTTTTACCGTTAACTGTTGAAATACTCGGTGTTAAAAGTACAGTAATACGCGTGGTTGCATAGTAGCACACGGTATTGATTATTGATGTTTAAGTGATAAGTCACTCAATTTTGTTTTATTGATATTATTAATGTAACAAAACAGAAAAACTTTTTATATAAAACAAAATAGTTTTATAAAGTTATTCTATAAATAAAATATATTATATTCAATTATGCATAGTATTTTACATAGTAAAATCTTTTTATATAAAACAGAATACTTTTATAAAGTTATTCTATAAATAGAATATATTATATTTTATTATGCATAATGTTGCATAGTATTTTGCATAGTAAAATCTTTTTATATAAAACAGAATACTTTTATAAAGTTATTCGTTTTATTAGATTATAAATAGAATATATTATATTTTATTTAAAAGATTTCGCCGATTAAAAGTAAATCAATTTGGACCGTTCATGAATTAGTTACTATGCAGTCCATTCTTCTATAAATAGAAGCTCATTCCTTCATTATTTCTTACGAATTCACTGAAACTCTAGAGAGAGAAACTATAGAGAGAAAGAAAAAAAGTGTTCTGCTACTTCACTACTCCTATATCTAGTACTCTTCTTTCTAAGGTAAGGGATATTATTTGTTGTACCCGTAAGGGATATTATTTCTTTTGTATTCATGAAGAGAACTTCTGTTGTTCCATTATTTATTATTCTGTTGGAATAACCTGTATACGCGGGCTACCCTATACTTGGTGAAATTCTTCTGTTATTCCATTATTTATTATTATGTTGGAATAACCTGTTTATGCGAAGTACCGCATACATGGTGAAATTATTCTATTATTCCGTTATTTATTATTCTGTCAGAATATCCTGTTGGTGCATAACCTGTCTGTGCGGTCTATCGCATGCATCGTGATTTCTGTTGTTATTCCATTCTTTAATATTTTGTTGGAATATCCTGTTGGTGCGAATTTCGCCTGACCTGGTTTCGTTCTTTATTATTCTGTCAGAATATCCTATCTGTGCGTTTACGCATGACCTAGTTCTATTCTTTATTATTCTGTTAGGAATAACCTATCTGTGCAGTCTATCGCACGCATGGTGAATCCTTCAGTTATTCCATTCTTTATTATTCTGTTGGAATAACCTGTCTATGTGGATTACCACATGCATGGTGAATGATCCTTTGTATTCATTCCTTATTAAATTGTGGACATAATCTGTCTAAGTGGATTACCGCATGGTGATGAAAATCTATTTGCAGTTTTATATATTCTATTATACTCAGTTGGTTAAAGTTTTGGCTTCTATACTCCATGAAATTAGTGGAATATCCTTGATATTTGCGCTTCATCCAGTATCTTTTCATGGAAATATTCTTCTTAGCATTCTTGAATTTTACTCTAAAAAGAAGTATCATGTTGACAATTTGGACGTTATTGGTTCCTGGATAAATTAATTCTTGAACTTGTTTTATTGAATTATTATATCATTGTCATCATCCTCATGTTTATATTATGTTGAAAGTCATCTGTGGCCTATAGTGCATAGATGGACTTGGTATGATTATGACCAGGGATTATTCGGTATAATCATGACCGTAATGTTACAAATGATGTGGAAAAAGTCCTCATTGGCTCGTAATGCATTGATGAACAGTTTTTGGTATGATTATGGCTATGGATTCTCTTCGGCCAAGGGTGCAAAGATGAATTGTTTTATGGTATGATCAGGACCGTTGATGAAAACACGATTATCTTTGGCCCGTAGTGCATGGATAATTCGTGATCGTGATACTAAAGAATATCCTTGGCCTGTAGTGTAGGGATGATTTGATGATGTGGATTATTTATTGAGCTGAGTCTCAGCGATAAAAGTGATGAAAAACTTTTTAAATCATAGAAGATAGTTGATTTTATTCTCTACTTGACTCTTTTAATGGATTGCTTGTTCCGCTGCAGTTAAACTTGATGTTTGTTATATTGTATCAGTTTAACACTGTTGAAGGCTAACGATAATTTATTCTGCATTATCTTAGTCATAATATTTCTTACTGGGCTAGTTGAGCTCACCCTTTCTTTCACTGTTCTCTTCAGGAAATGAGAATATAGCTGGGACGAGTCGAGGAACAGAGTGATGGTCCTAGATGGTGCATTAGTAGTCCTCACTATTCTGTGAAATAGTGTAATAATAAATGTAATGAGGACTCCATTGAGTGTGGATATTGTCTAGATGATAATATTTGTATTAAAACTCACAGCATTTATTTTGTCGTATTTTACACGACTGTTGTATAATTAGTTTGTATTTGTATTCAATACCATGTATCTGACGACCCAAGATGGGTGATGTATTCCTATTTTGGGGGCGTCACAGTTGGTATCAAAGCTTAGAGATATGATCCCTGGCTGAGATGTGAAACAAGAACTAGGAGGGGAGAGACGGGGAATTCCTTCGCTAGTATGACCTACCTAAGTTTATTTGGTATTTAATTGGTTAGTCAGAGTATAGGGATAATATGTGATATGTCAATTAACCCTTGTTTTGTGACAGTATTTGAAAATGGCATCTGAAAATGTTGAGATAAGCAATGGAGCAAAATAATATGACCGTATCGCAGCACGAGGCTAAGTTTGCGGAGTTATCCCGGTTTGCATCCCATTTGGTCGATAATGAGGAGCGAATGACGCGAATGTTTCTAAGAGGTTTGAAACCCGATATACGTCAATACCTCATTTTTCATAAACTTTATTTATATTCAGATGTTGTGAATAGGGTTCAGTTATTGGAGCGCGATAATGAGTTAGCACAACCAAAAGGTAACGACCAACAAGATGATAATAATCTTACCGGTGGCAACGACCATCGGAACAATGATGACCATCGTGGGGGAAATTATCATGCCAAGAATGGTAACCACTTCGGTGGTAATCATGACCAAGATAATAAAAGTGGAAATTTTTAGAAAAAAAGGTCATTTAGCTCGATTTTGTCGTATAATGAAGTCAAGTCCAGCTGGGATGGTGGCACAAAAGGCAGATACGGACAAAACAAAGTCGGTGGTTTCAAGAAGAGCGTTTTTCGTGACTTCTCAAAAAGCGAGTAACTCGAATGAAGTTAGCACGAGTTAGTTAATTATAATTTTTTGCGAATTCTATACCTTATTAGATACCGGTTCTACCCATTTTTTTTTATCTCTCTTGCTTGCGTTCAACGTTTAAATTTGACACCATAGTAGTTAGACTTTGACTTATCCATTGAAACTCCGTTAGGAGAAACCTTCATTACATGTGCTATCCAAGTCTTGGATGAGAGTCACAGTTTTGAATGATATTTATACCGTTAATAAATTTTCTGACGTATTCTTGAAGACTTCCTAGCCTACCCCTAGAGCGTAAAATCGAATTTTATATTGACCCCAGTACAAAACCCATTTCTAAAACCCTTAAATATTTCTTCAACCAAAATAAACGTAACATGCGCCAAAGACGTTGACTCAAGCTGTTGAAGATTACGATCGTACCATTCAATACCATCGTAGGAAAAGTGAACATGGTAACTAACGCGTTGAGTAGAAAATCGTATGCGGTTACAAGTGCGAATATACGAACCCCCGTGAAGATAACGAATATACGAGTAGAATCGACTTTAATCGATAAAGTTAAAGCCGCTCAAGCTACACACCCGGAGCTGATGAATGTGAAGAATTAAGAAGGTTCAAGAGGGCGTTATTCTAGAAGCAAGAATCGACTAAGAAAGGAAATCTCAACCCTCGATTTAATTGACCCATTTAAAATCCTTGATCGAGTAGGAACTGTGGCTTATAGACTCGTTTTACCGCTAAGTATGTCGCGTGTTCATAACGTTTTTAACGTATCGACGTTGCGTAAATATGTGGACGACCCGAACCACATTATAAATTTAGAACCGGACGAGATAGCGGATGATTTAACGTATGAGGAGATACGTGTTAAAATCTTGGATAAGAAGGATTATATTCGACACTCAAAGGTTATACCTCAAGAGTTAGAATCTGAAATGAAGTCAAGGTATCCTCACCTGTTTGGCATACTAGGTATGTACGTAAATTTCGAGGGCAAAATTTCATAAGGAGGGGAGATTGTAAAATTCCAAATTTTACGAATAAGATTTAATTTTCTCGAAATAAAATTTTTTAATATTATGGTGTGGATTTGATATAATGTTATAGTTGTGGGTAGTATTTATAAATTTTACAAAGTATGCATGTGGTCATATTATATTCGATTGGTCGGGGAATATTCATTTTATCAGGAAATATTCGTATAACAACACAATCATTGGTGGACCCCGCAACAGAATTATTGTCGGATTAAGAAAACGACAAAAAATATTTTATGAAAATAACGACGGAAGTTTTACCGTTAACTATTGAAACGCTCGGTGTTAAAAGTACAGTAATACGCGTGGTTACATAGTAGCACACGGTATTGATTATTGATGCTTAAGTGATAAGTCACTCAGTTTTGTTTTATTGATATTATTAATGTGATAAAACAAAAAAACTTTTTATATAAAACAAAATACTTTTATAAAGTTATTCTATAAATAGAATATATTGTATTCTATTATGCATAGTATTTTGCATAGTAAAATCTTTTTATATAAAACAGAATACTTTTATAAAGTTATTCTATAAATAAAATATATTATATTTTATTATGCATAGTGTTGCATAGTACCTGCATAGTATTTTGCATAGTAAATTTTTTTTATATAAAACAGAATACTTTTATAAAGATATTCGTTTTATTAGATTATTAATAGAATATATTATATTTTATTTAAAAGATTTTGCTTTAAATCTGGACCGTCCGATTAAAAATAAATCAATCTGGACCGTTCATGAATTAGTTACTATGTAGTCCATTCTTCTATAAATAGAAGCTCATTCCTTCATTATTTCTTACGAATTCACTGAAACTCTAGAGAGAGAAACTATAGAGAGAAAGAAGAAAAATGTTCTACTACTTCACTACTCCTATATCCAGTACTCTTCTTTCTAAGGTAAGGGATAATATTTGTTATACTCGTAAGGGGTATTATTTCTTTTGTATTCATGAAGAGAACTTCTGTTATTCCATTATTTATTATTCTGTTGGAATAACCTGTATACGCGGGCTACCCTATACTTGGTGAAATTCTTCTGTTATTCCATTCTTTATTATTATGTTAGAATAACCTGTTTATGCGAAGTACCGCATACATGGTGAAATTCTTCTATTATTCTGTTATTTATTATTCTGTCGGAATATCCTGTTGGTGCGTACTACGCCTGACCTGGTTTCATTAATTATTATTCTGTTGGAATAACCTGTCTGTGTGGTCTATCGCATGCATGGTGATTTCTGTTGTTATTTCATTCTTTAATATTTTGTTGGAATATCTTGTCAGTGTGAATTTCGCCTGACCTGGTTTCGTTCTTTATTATTCTGTCGAAATATCCTGTCTGTGCGTTTACGCATGACCTGATTCCATTCTGTATTATTCTGTTAGGAATAACCTGTCTGTGCTGTGACGCCCCCAAAATAGGTATATAACACCCATTCTGAGTCGCCAAATACATGGTACAGAAAGCAAACTACAACTTCAATAATACAAATGTCGTGCAAAATACGACAACACATACTGTGAGTTTAAATACAAATATTGTCTTCTAGACAATATCCACACTCAAATAAATCCTCATTACAATTATTCAAACACTATTTTACAGAAATAGTGAGGACTGCTAAAACATCTTTCTAGAACCATCACTCCATACCCCGACTAGATCCTGCTATGTTCTCACCTCCTGAGAAGAAAAATGGAACAAAAAGGAAAAGGGTGAGCTCAACTAGCCCAGTAAAGAATATTATGACTAAGATAATATATAACAAATTATCGTTAGTCTTCAACAGGGAAAAATCTGATAGAATATAATCGACAACAAGTTTTAGATCAACAACTGCAGCGGAAACAACAAACCATTAGAAGAGTCAAGTAGAGAAAGAATTCTACTATCTTCTAAGATTTAAAAGTCCATCATCAATATTTTATCCCTGTAACATCAATTAATAATCATCTTTATCCAAATATTCATCTTTGCACTACAGGCCAAAGATATTCATTTGTATCACCTGTCAGTCATGTTCATCTCAACACCTGTTCATCTTTGCACTACAGGCCAAAGATATTCATCAAGTAATCATACATCTTTGCACTACAGGCCAAAGATATTCATTAATATCATCATTTAGGACTGAGGATGATGAAAAATATCTTAAAGAGAACGAATCCAATGAGACAGAAGGACAAATAGTAGGGATTCGTATAACAGTTTATCCAAGATCAATAATACTTCATAATAATCAATTGTGAAGCAGAATTCAAAAATAAAGATCAAAACATGGATACAATCAAAGATAGTAACCATAATAGACATCTTGGACAAAAAGGAAAAATTTTATTTTTCGGTGAATAGTGCCGTATTCGTGAATAGTGCCGTATACGTGAATAGTGCCGTATACGTGAATAGTAATCCCGACACAAAAAGTTCCAAATTTGATAAAAACTCATATCAATATTTCAGCATAATGATATTGAAGAAAATAATATCATTTAAGAAGAAAATAATATCCCTTACCTCAAGATATCAGTACTTCTGGTCGGAATACCGGTATAAGGCTGAAAGAAACTTGCTCTGATGAATAGAAACTCTCAAAGTATCTAAATACTCACAAAATACACTCAATAATCTAGAGAGAGAGAAGAGAGAGAAAATTTGTTTCTGGTGTGATTTTCAATTCTAACTTAGCCCTCTATTTATAGGAAAATTTTAGTAGGTTTGACCTGCAACCTGATGGCTTTACCTGCTACTATTCCCACCTACCACATTTGAAATATAATTCAGCACATTTCTTCACCAACCACAAGTGGGGCCCACCAATTCTAGAATTTTCCATCAAAATGATAAACTCCGAAAATTCAATAATTTTTGAACCAGTCATCTCGTAAAATTCATAATAAATCATACGTTCATTTTTAACGGTTCAAAATTTGTGGACATATACTCAACTTATATATGTATAACATATCCAAAAATTACCACGATCCAACGGTCGGATTAAAAATTATAACCCCCGCAAAATATCTCAAAAACTCTGATTTTTAATACCTCCATTCCGACAAAAAATATTGATAAAAATCTCAACATTAACTCCTTCATTTTTAACCACAAAAATATATCCCTCATTTATATCCACATAAAATAAATATTTCCTTATCATATGAATCAATAATTAATTATTCACAAATAATATTACAGAATCACATTTATGACAACCAGGCCGTTCCCAGGAAAGAGGGGGCTTTCCAATAAGGATTTCTCCTTACTGGCGCGCAATTAGATGACCAAACCTCTCCTTAGACAGAACTTTCTAGACATTGCCAATAATGTTATCTAATAATATTATTCAAATAATATGAATTATTGATCTGATAATGGAAAATACTGTGCAGTGACAATTATTGAAACAACAATAATATAAAATATCAACGCAGTAATTATTGAATCAATAAAATAAAATATTGAACAATAACTACTGTAACAATTATTGAGTAGTGCCTTCTTACGTAAGAATCAATAATTGGTGCAATACCGTGTGCTACTGTATTTTAACCACCGGGTATTCCAACAGTATTAACGGTAACAACTACGCCGTTATTTATAAACAACTTATACTTGTCGTTTTCTTCATCCAATCGCTTTCCGTTATGGGGCCCACACAAGGCTGCGCCGTCGTACGAATATTCCCCGACAGCAAGAATATTCCACGACCAAACGAATATTCTCCGACAAAATGAATATTTTATAACAACTTGCTTATTTTGCAAAATTTGCACATTTCACCCATAACCAAAGTATTATATCAAATTAGTTATTCACAATAATATTTAGAGAAAATTTGATTTTATTCATTAATAAGTTGGGGTCTTACAACCTCCCCTCCTTATGAAATTTCGTCCCCAAAATTGACGTACGTACCTGATGTTTCAAAAAGGTGAGGATACCTTGCTTTCATTTTTGATTCCAACTCCCAGGTCATTTCTGCAATAGCATGGTTTCTCCACAAAACCTTAACTTGTGGTATAACCTTCGTGTGTAGGACATGCTCTTTCCTATCCAAGATCTTAACAGGTACCTCCTCGTACGTTAAATCTTCAGCTATCTCGTCTGGTTCTAACTCAATAATGTGGTTCGGGTCTTTAACATATTTACGAAGCATAGATATGTGAAAAATATTATGAACACGAGACATGCTTGGAGGTAATGCGAGTCTATATGCCACATTTCCTATTCGCTCAAGAATCTCAAATGGACCAACAAATCTTGGATTGAGCTTTTCTCTCTTCCCAAATCTTGTAACTCCCTTCCATGGTGCAACACGTAACAATACATGATCCCCAATATTAAATTCCACGTCCTTCCGATGAAGATCCGCATAACTCTTTTGTCGATCCTGTGCCGTTTGTATACGTTGTCGAATCGTTTGGATCTTCTCTGTAGTAATGCGTACCAACTCTGGTCCCAACAATGTTGCTTCACCCACCTCGTCCCAGCATACTGGAGAACGACATTTTCTTTCATACAACGCCTCGAATGGAGCCACACCTATGCTCGCCTGATAACTGTTGTTGTAGGAGAATTCCACCAATGGTAGGTACTTATCCCAACTCCCTTTGAGATCTAGGACACAAAGTCTTAATAGATCTTCAAGAGTTTGAATAGTCCTCTCTGATTGTCCGTCCGTTTGAGGATGGTATGCCGAACTGAATCGTAAATCCGTGCCCATAGCTTTCTGCAAGCTAACCCAAAATCGTGAAGTGAATCTTGGGTCACGATCCGAAACTATGGATACTGGCATGCCATGCAATCTCACAATCTCGTTCACGTACATACTAGCAAGACGTTCAAGGGAATAAGTCTCACGTATCGGCAAGAAATGAGCGGACTTGGTTAATCTATCAACAATAACCCAAATCGCATCTATGCCTTGAGAAACCTTGGGAAGACCCGTAACAAAATCCATAGTAATGTGTTCCCACTTCCATTTCGGAATCTCAAGTGGTTGCAATGGACCCTTTGGTACTTGATGCTCCGCTTTTACACGTTGACAAGTTAAACATCTCGAGATAAACTCCGCGATCTCTCTTTTTATATTGCTCCACCAAAATGTATGTCGAAGATCGTGATACATTTTGGTACTCCCAGGATGGATTGCAAACGGTGTGTTGTGTGCCTCCATCATTATTCTATGCTTCAAGTCAAAATCGTTAGGAACACAAAGTCTGGAGTTGACTCGAAGTATTCCTTCTTCATCGATTCTTGCTTCTGGAATAGCACCTTCTTGCACTTTCTTCTTCATACGCATCAGCTCTATGTCCGTAGCTTGAGCAGCTTTAACTTTATCGATTAAAGTCGGTTCTACTCGTATATTTGATATCATCATGTGGGTACTTGGAGCCTTCATCTCTATCTCCATCCTTTGTAAGTCATACAAAATGGGCCTTTGTGTTAACAATATTGCACTCGTACCCGCATATGATCTTCTACTCAATGCGTCAGCTACTACGTTTGCTTTTCCAGGATGATATTGGATGATATGATCGTAATCTTTCAACAGCTCGAGCCAACGTCGCTGCCGCATGAAAAAATATTTGAGGCTTTTATGATCTGTATAGATCTCCACTTTCTCCCCATACAGGTAGTGTCTCCAGATCTTCAACGCAAAAACGACTGCTGCCAACTCCAAATCATGAGTAGGATAATTCCTCTCATATTCTTTGAGTTGTCGTGAGGCATAGGCTATGACTTTCTCATGTTGCATGAGAACACATCCTAACCCTTTGCCTGAAGCATCGCTGTAGATAACAAATCCATCCGAACCAGATGGTATTGTCAGAACAGGTGCCGAAATGAGTCTCCTCTTGAGTTCTTGAAAACTCTTCTCACATTCCTCACTCCATACGAATTTTATATCTTTCTGAGTCAGCTGAGTTAACGGAGTAGCGATTCGAGAAAATCCTTCCACAAATCTCCGATAATAACCAGCTAAGCCCAGAAAGTTACATATTTCGATTACCGACTTAGATTGCTCTCAACTGTGACTCATATCCCAACCTTGGATAGCACGTCACCATGACACCTATCAGTTTACTATCGTACGAATATGGCGTCCCCTACGGAGAGTCTGGCTTTGGTGCATTCCACAAAGGAAGTCACCAAATAGAGGCTCGGGTTCCAACTTCTATAGTTGGGTTTTTAACTCCTGAAGTTCAATAGGAGTCATTCGATATGAGATTTTAGAAGTGAGTTTTGTACCAGATTCAAAGATGACACAAAATTCAATATCACGCGTAGGCCAAGAAATTCTTCAGAAAATACGTCAGGAAACAAACAATAGAAATATCACTCAAATCTGACGTATTTTTGTTCAAGTCCATGACATAGCTAAGAAAGCTTGACATCCGTTTTTCAATAAACGAATGACTTTACGACTTGATATGAAAGAGTTTGACTTCAATGGTTTGGTTGCATGAATTTGAATAACAGGTTGCTTAGGAATATGAAAACTAACAACCTTACGAAAGCAATCAATTTTGGCATGACGAGTAGTTAACCAATCAATTCCTCAAATCACATCAAAAGCAAGTATCTTTAAAGAGATAAGATCAACAGGTAATGTGATAGTGCCAACTTGGATCATGCAAGATTTATAAACTGTAGATGTAACGAAGGTTTCACCCAACGGAGTTTCAACAGATAAGTTAAAGTCCAATTTCTCCGGAGTCAAGTTTAAACGTTGAGCACAAGCAGGAGAGATAAAAGAATGGGTAGAACCGGTATCTAGTAAAGTATAAACTTCGCAAGAATTCAAGATTAGCTTACCCGTGATCACCTCGTTCGGGTTTCTCGCGTTTTGGCCAGTAACGACAAACGCCCTTCCAGGAACCGCTGATTTTGACTTATCCGGGATAGCTTTTGAAGTCACCATCCCCGCTGAACTTGGTTTTACTACAGAACACTCTCGAGCTATATGACCCTCCTTTCCACAATTATAACATACCTTGGATTGTTGTGGACAGTTTGGGCTGATATGTCCCTCTTTCCCACACTTGTAACATACGACCGGTGGTCGTTCTCCTCCCCTAGAAACAGTTGATGTTTGTGCTGATGTCTTCACGTTATCATTGTTGTACCTTCTCTTCTTGAAATCTCCTCCCGACTCACTCCTTCTATTATCACGACCACGATTACCACCAGAGTGGTTACCGCTTTTGTCCGAATATTTTCCTCCCTGCTGGTTTTCATTGCTTCGATGACTGTCGCCACCGGTATGACCCTGGTTGTGGTCCCTCGGTTGCACATACTCATTATCTCGCTCTAATAATTGAGCCCTATTTACAACATCTGAATATAAAGAAAATTTATGAGAGATAAGATATTGTCGAATCTCGGGTTTTAGACCTCTCAGAAACATCCTTGTCATTCGTTCCTCATTTTCGACCAAATGAGGTGCAAACCTGGATAACTCTGCAAACTTCGCCTCGTACTGGGACACCGTCATGTTGTTTTGTTCCAGTCTGATAAACTCTACCTCCTTCATATGACGAATACTTTCAGGAAAGTACTTGTCATTGAACAGTTTTTGAAATGTTTCCCAGGACATGTTGAGTGCGTCAGGCTGGGTACGCTTCACAGACTCCCACCAGTAGTCTGCCTCACCGCGGAACATAAAGGTGGCGAATGGAACCTTCTGTTCCTCCGTGCATCCCAAGACATCGAATATCTTGGTAATTTGCTTGACCCACGTTTCCGCCATGATCGGATCCGGCTTTCCCTTAAATTCTGGTGGTCCCAATTCTTTGAACTGCTTAGCTGTGACAAACCGCGCGTTATCATTTCCACCCGTATTCTGCACACGAGTCTCCCTCGTCTGATTTTGCATGAACTGCAAAAAGCTCCTAAACATTCCATCATTCATCGTTTGCTCGGTAACGTTGTTTACAGGAGGAATATTGCCTTCCTGTTGCACGTTCCCCTGGGTGGTGATCAAAGGTGTCTCCACGGTCTGATTTACTCCATTATTAACGTTCTCAGCTGCCATTCTTAAATACTGCCATAAAACAAGGGTTAATAGTCATGTCATATATTATCCCTATACTCTGACCGACCAAATAAACACCAAATAAACTTAGTCAAGTCATACTAGTGAAGGAATTCCCCGTCTCTCCCCTCCTAGTTCTTGTCTCACATCTCAGCCAGGGATCATATCCCTAAGCTCTGATACCAACTGTGACGCCCCCAAAATAGGTATACAACACCCATTCTGAGTCGCCAAATACATGGTACAGAAAGCAAACTACAACTTCAATAATACAATTGTCGTGCAAAATACGACAACACATACTGTGAGTTTAAATACAAATATTGTCTTCTAGACAATATCCACACTCAAATAAATCCTCATTACAATTATTCAAACACTATTTTACAGAAATAGTGAGGACTGCTAAAACATCTTTCTAGAACCATCACTCCATACCCCGACTAGATCCTGCTATGTTCTCACCTCCTGAGAAGAAAAATGGAACAAAAAGGAAAAGGGTGAGCTCAACTAGCCCAGTAAAGAATATTATGACTAAGATAATATACAAACAAATTATCGTTAGTCTTCAACAGGGAAAAATCTGATAGAATATAATCGACAACAAGTTTTAGATCAACAACTGCAGCGGAAACAGCAAACCATTAGAAGAGTCAAGTAGAGAAAGAATTCTACTATCTTCTAAGATTTAAAAGTCCATCATCAATATTTTATCCCTGTAACATCAATTAATAATCATCTTTATCCAAATATTCATCTTTGCACTACAGGCCAAAGATATTCATTTGTATCACCTGTCAGTCATGTTCATCTCAACACCTGTTCATCTTTGCACTACAGGCCAAAGATATTCATCAAGTAATCATACATCTTTGCACTACAGGCCAAAGATATTCATTAATATCATCATTTAGGACTGAGGATGATGAAAAATATCTTAAAGAGAACGAATCCAATGAGACAGAAGGACAAATAGTAGGGATTCGTATAACAGTTTATCCAAGATCAATAATACTTCATAATAATCAATTGTGAAGCAGAATTCAAAAATAAAGATCAAAACATGGATACAATCAAAGATAGTAACCATAATAGACATCTTGGACAAAAAGGAAAAATTTTATTTTTCGGTGAATAGTGCCGTATTCGTGAATAGTGCCGTATACGTGAATAGTACCGTATACGTGAATAGTAACCCCGACACAAAAAGTTCCAAATTTGATAAAAACTCATATCAATATTTCAGCATAATGATATTGAAGAAAATAATATCATTTAAGAAGAAAATAATATCCCTTACCTCAAGATATCAGTACTTCTGGTCGGAATACCGGTATAAGGCTGAAAGAAACTTGCTCTGATGAATAGAAACTCTCAAAGTATCTAAATACTCACAAAATACACTCAATAATCTAGAGAGAGAAAGAGAGAGAAAACTTGTTTCTGGTGTGATTTTCAATTCTAACTTAGCCCTCTATTTATAGGAAAATTTTAGTAGGTTTGACCTGCAACCTGATGGCTTTACCTGCTACTATTCCCACCTACCACATTTGAAATATAATTCAGCACATTTCTTCACCAACCACAAGTGGGGCCCACCAATTCTAGAATTTTCCATCAAAATGATAAACTCCGAAAATTCAACAATTTCTGAACCAGTCATCTCGTAAAATTCATAATAAATCATACGTTCATTTTTAACGGTTCAAAATTTGTGGACATATACTCAACTTATATATGTATAACATATCCAAAAATTACCACGATCCAACGGTCGGATTAAAAATTATAACCCCCGCAAAATATCTCAAAAACCCTGATTTTTAATACCTCCATTCCGACAAAAAATATTGATAAAAACCTCAACATTAACTCCTTCATTTTTAACCACAAAAATATATCCCTCATTTATATCCACATAAAATAAATATTTTCTTATCATATGAATCAATAATTAATTATTCACAAATAATATTACAGAATCACATTTATGACAACCAGGCCGTTCCCAGGAAAGAGGGGGCTTTCCAATAAGGATTTCTCCTTACTGGCGCGCAATTAGATGACCAAACCTCTCCTTAGACAGAACTTTCTAGACATTGCCAATAATGTTATCTAATAATATTATTCAAATAATATGAATTATTGATCTGATAATGGAAAATACTGTGCAGTGACAATTATTGAAACAACAATAATATAAAATATCAACGCAGCAATTATTGAATCAATAAAATAAAATATTGAACAATAACTACTGTAACAATTATTGAGTAGTGCCTTCTTACGTAAGAATCAATAATTGGTGCAACACCGTGTGCTACTGTATTTTAACCACCGGGTATTCCAACAGTATTAACGGTTACAACTACGCCGTTATTTATAAACAACTTATACTTGTCGTTTTCTTCATCCAATCACTTTCCGTTATGGGGCCCACACATGGCTGCGCCGTCGTACGAATATTCCCCGACAGCAAGAATATTCCACGACCAAACGAATATTCCCCGACAAAATGAATATTTTATAACAACTTGCTTATTTTGCAAAATTTGCACATTTCACCCATAACCAAAGTATTATATCAAATTAGCCCCTTATTATTCACAATAATATTTAGAGAAAATTTGATTTTATTCATTAATAAGTTGGGGTCTTACATGTGCTGTCTATCGCATGCATGGTGAATCCTTCGGTTATTCCATTCTTTATTATTCTGTTGGAATAACATGTCTATGTGGATTACCACATGCATGGTGAATGATCCTTTGTATCCATTCCTTATTAAATTGTGGACATGATCTGTCTAAGTGGATTACCGCATGGTGGCGAAAATCTATTTGTAGATTTATTATACTTAGTTGGTTAAAGTTTTGGCTTCTATACTCCATTAAATTAGTGGAATATCCTTGATATTTGCTCTTCATCCAGTATCTTTTCATGGAAATATTCTTCTGAGCATTCTTGAATTTTACTCTACAAAGAAGTATCATGTTGACAATTTGGACGTTATTGGTTCCTGGATAAATTAATTCTTGAACTTGTTTTATTGAATTATTATATCATTGTCATCATCCTCATGTTTATATTATGTTGAAAGTTATCTGTGGCCTGTAGTGCATAGATGGACTTGATATGATTATGACCAGGGATTATTCGTTATAATCATGACCGTAATGTTACAAATGATGTGGAAAAAGTCCTCATTGGCCCGTGATGCATTCATGGACAGTTTTTGGTATAATTATGGCTGTGGATTCTCTTCGGCCAAGGGTGCAAAGATGAATTATTTTATGGCATGATCAGGACCGTTGATGAAAATACGATTATCTTTGGCCCGTAGTGCATGGATAATTTGTGGTCGTGATACTAAAGAATATCCTTGGCCTGTAGTGCAGGGATAATTTGATGATGTAGATTATTTATTGAGCTGAGTCTCAACGATAAAAGTGATGAAAAACCTTTTAAATCATAGAAGATAATAGATTTTATTCTCTACTTGACTCTTCTAATGAGTTTATTTTTTATTGGGATGATTTCTGATTTTACTGCTCCACTTTGTTCTTGGCAGTATCCATGGTGGGTCTGTTTTAATTAGCTCGTCGATAGCTTCTCTATTTCCTACAAATATGAGATTTGTTATGTGTTCCTCGTGGCTACTTCGCCGGAATCTGCATTTTTTGAAAAGGTCCTGTTGATTATAGAAAGTCAGGATTGATTGAAGTTTTTTATTTATTTTTTTGCCACATGTAATATTTTTAATTTATATATATTTTATTTAGCGCCACGTAGATAAAAAGTTAACGTCTGTCTATTTTTTTTACGGAGTGACCTAATTTGAAAATTTTAATTAGTTCAGTTAGTTAATTTGATAAATTAAAAGTTCAATCAGGTATTAAGTAAAACATGTCAACTTCAGTGGCCAAATCATTAGTTTTGCCTTAAAAAAACTAAATTCATTTCTCAAATCCCCCTAAATCTGGGATAATATATTCAAAAATAGTAACTAAAATAATTCCAAATTCATTCAAATTCTTTCAAACGACGAAGAAGACTCAACCCAAAGGATAAACATCCTGTAGATTGCTATCCCAATTGTGTCAACAATTTCAGTCTCGATCACTTTGACAAAGTTTGAGGAGCTTGCTCACGAGTTCTTCCGCGGCTTCCCCTGCCGCTGTGCTTCTTTGTGTTAAAATCTTTGGTAAGATTCCCTAATCATGTACCCTAAATTTTTCAAATTGACAATACTCAGATTTATGTTGATCATGTTTTCTCCTCTACACAAACTTCATCGGTTGATTTGATGAGTCATGAAGTTGAATAAGCGCAATAATTCGGTTAAAAAATTAGGGTTGGGTGTGGTAATTCAGTTTTACCCCATTTTTGCTTAGTCTTGGATTATAGGTTTGCTTCATACGGAAAGCCTATATCTAAATTAGTCCATGGTTGTGTTATATCAGTACCACTTTCTCATTTACTTGAACATAAGAATACAATTTAGTTTTCCTTGTGCTTTAAATACCTTAGCACCCAGTATCCAGTTCTCTATCATCTCACGGAAAATCAGTCACATTTTTTTTCAATTTCCTTTTTAATTTTTTTTCCGTTTATTTTTATATATGCGTGTTTATATGTATTCTCTATCATCTGTTTTATATGTTGGCTCCATTCTACAATCTCTTTCTTCTATAAACACAATATATGTCTATTAGCCATCACTACAGTTCACACCCAAACTGTAAGACCCCAACTTATTAATGAATAAAATCAAATTTTCTCTAAATATTATTGTGAATAATAAGGGGCTAATTTGATATAATACTTTAGTTATGGGTGAAATGTGCAAATTTTGCAAAATAAGCAAGTGGTTATAAAATATTCATTTTGTCGGGAAATATTCGTTTGGTCGTGGAATATTCTTCCTGTCGGGGAATATTCGTACGACGGCGCAGTCTTTTGTGGGCCCCATAACGAAAAGCGATTGGATGAAGAAAACGACAAGTATTTGTTGTTTATTAATAACGGCGTAGTTGTTACCGTTAATACTGTTGGAATACCCGGTGGTTAAAACACAGTAATACGCGTTGTTACACAGTAGCACACTGTATTGCATCAATTATTGATTCTTACGTAAGAAGGCACTACTCAATAATGGTTACAGTAGTTATTGTTCAATATTTTATTTTATTGATTCAATAATTGTTGCATTGATATTTTATATTATTGTTGTTTCAATAATTGTTGCTGCACAGTATTTCCCATTATCAGATCAATAATTCATATTATTTGAATAATATTATTAGATAACATTATTGGCAATGTCTAGAAAGTTCTGTCTAAGGAGAGGTTTGGTCATCTAATTGCGCGCCAGTAAGGAGAAATCCTTATTGGAAAGCCCCCTCTTTCCTGGGAACGACCTGGTTGTCATAAATGTGATTCTGTAATATTATTTGTGAATAATTAATTATTGATTCATATGATAAGGAAATATTTATTTTATGTGGATATAAATGAGGGATATATTTTTGTGGTTAAAAATGAAGGAGTTAATGTTGAGATTTTTATCAGTATTTTTTGTCGGAATGGAGGTATTAAAAATCAAGATTTTTGAGAAATATTGCGGGTGTTATAATTTTTAATCCGACCGTTGGATCGTGGTAATTTTTGGATATGTTATACATATATAAGTTGAGTATATGTCCACAAATTTTGAACCGTTAAAAATGAACGTATGATTTATTATGAATTTTACGAGATGACTGGTTCAGAAATTGTTGAATTTTCGGAGTTTATCATTTTGATGGAAAATTCTAGAATTGGTGGGCCCCACTTGTGGTTGGTGAAGAAATGTGCTGAATTATATTTCAAATGTGGTGGGTGGGAATAGTAGCAGGTAAAGCCATCAGGTTGCAGGTCAAACCTACTAAAATTTTCCTATAAATAGAGGGCTAAGTTAGAATTGAAAATCACACCAGAAACAAGTTTTCTCTCTTTCTCTCTCTAGATTATTGAGTGTATTTTGTGAGTATTTAGATACTTTGAGAGTTTCTATTCATCAGAGCAAGTTTCTTTCAGCCTTATACCGGTATTCCGACCAGAAGTACTGATATTTTGAGGTAAGGGATATTATTTTCTTCTTAAATGATATTATTTTCTTCAATATCATTATGCTGAAATATTGATATGAGTTTTTATCAAATTTGGAACTTTTTGTGTCGGGGTTACTATTCACGTATACGGTACTATTCACGTATACGGCACTATTCACGAATACGGCACTATTCACCGAAAAATAAAATTTTTCCTTTTTGTCCAAGATGTCTATTATGGTTACTATCTTTGATTGTATCCATGTTTTGATCTTTATTTTTGAATTCTGCTTCACAATTGATTATTATGAAGTATTATTGATCTTGGATAAACTGTTATACGAATCCCTACTATTTGTCCTTCTGTCTCATTGGATTCGTTCTCTTTAAGATATTTTTCATCATCCTCAGTCCTAAATGATGATATTAATGAATATCTTTGGCCTGTAGTGCAAAGATGTATGATTACTTGATGAATATCTTTGGCCTGTAGTGCAAAGATGAACAGGTGTTGAGATGAACATGACTGACAGGTGATACAAATGAATATCTTTGGCCTGTAGTGCAAAGATGAATATTTGGATAAAGATGATTATTAATTGATGTTACAGGGATAAAATATTGATGATGGACTTTTAAATCTTAGAAGATAGTAGAATTCTTTCTCTACTTGACTCTTCTAATGGTTTGCTGTTTCCGCTGCAGTTGTTGATCTAAAACTTGTTGTCGATTATATTCTATCAGATTTTTCCCTGTTGAAGACTAACGATAATTTGTTTGTATATTATCTTAGTCATAATATTCTTTACTGGGCTAGTTGAGCTCACCCTTTTCCTTTTTGTTCCATTTTTCTTCTCAGGAGGTGAGAACATAGCAGGATCTAGTCGGGGTATGGAGTGATGGTTCTAGAAAGATGTTTTAGCAGTCCTCACTATTTCTGTAAAATAGTGTTTGAATAATTGTAATGAGGATTTATTTGAGTGTGGATATTGTCTAGAAGACAATATTTGTATTTAAACTCACAGTATGTGTTGTCGTATTTTGCACGACAATTGTATTATTGAAGTTGTAGTTTGCTTTCTGTACCATGTATTTGGCGACTCAGAATGGGTGTTGTATACCTATTTTGGGGGCGTCACAGTTGGTATCAGAGCTTAGGGATATGATCCCTGGCTGAGATGTGAGACAAGAACTAGGAGGGGAGAGACGGGGAATTCCTTCGCTAGTATGACCTGACTAAGTTTATTTGGTGTTTATTTGGTCGGTCAGAGTATAGGGATAATATATGACATGACTATTAACCCTTGTTTTATGGCAGTATTTAAGAATGGCAGCTGAGAACGTTAATAATGGAGTAAATCAGACCGTGGAGACACCTTTGATCACCACCCAGGGGAACGTGCAACAGGAAGGCAATATTCCTCCTGTAAACAACGTTACCGAGCAAACGATGAATGATGGAATGTTTAGGAGCTTTTTGCAGTTCATGCAAAATCAGACGAGGGAGACTCGTGTGCAGAATACGGGTGGAAATGATAACGCGCGGTTTGTCACAGCTAAGCAGTTCAAAGAATTGGGACCACCAGAATTTAAGGGAAAGCCGGATCCGATCATGGCGGAAACGTGGGTCAAGCAAATTACCAAGATATTCGATGTCTTGGGATGCACGGAGGAACAGAAGGTTCCATTCGCCACCTTTATGTTCCGCGGTGAGGCAGACTACTGGTGGGAGTCTGTGAAGCGTACCCAGCCTGACGCACTCAACATGTCCTGGGAAACATTTCAAAAACTGTTCAATGACAAGTACTTTCCTGAAAGTATTCGTCATATGAAGGAGGTGGAGTTTATCAGACTGGAACAAAACAACATGACGGTGTCCCAGTACGAGGCGAAGTTTGCAGAGTTATCCAGGTTTGCACCTCATTTGGTCGAAAATGAGGAACGAATGACAAGGATGTTTCTGAGAGGTCTAAAACCCGAGATTCGACAATATCTTATCTCTCATAAATTTTCTTTATATTCAGATGTTGTAAACAGGGCTCAATTATTAGAGCGAGATAATGAGTATGTGCAACCGAGGGACCACAACCAGGGTCATACCGGTGGCGGCAGTCATCGAAGCAATGAAAACCAGCAGGGAGGAAAATATTCGGACAAAAGCGGTAACCACTCTGGTGGTAATCGTGGTCGTGATAATAGAAGGAGTGAGTCGGGAGGAGATTTCAAGAAGAGAAGGTACAACAATGATAACGTGAAGACGTCAGCACAAACATCAACTGTTTCTAGGGGAGGAGAACGACCACCGGTCGTATGTTACAAATGTGGGAAAGAGGGACATATCAGCCCAAACTGCCCACAACAATCCAAGGTATGTTATAACTGTGGAAAGGAGGGTCATATAGCTCGAGAGTGTTCTGTAGCAAAACCAAGTTCAGCGGGGATGGTGACTCCAAAAGCTGTCCCGGATAAGTCGAAATCAGCGGTTCCTGGAAGGGCGTTTGTCGTTACTGGCCAAAACGCGAGAAACCCGAACGAGGTGATCACGGGTAAGCTAATCTTGAATTCTTGCGAAGTTTATACTTTACTAGATACCGGTTCTACCCATTCTTTTATCTCTCCTGCTTGTGCTCAACGTTTAAACTTGACTCCGGAGAAATTGGACTTTGACTTATCTGTTGAAACTCCGTTGGGTGAAACTTTCGTTACATCTACAGTTTATAAATCTTGCATGATCCAAGTTGGCACTATCACATTACCTGTTGATCTTATCTCTTTAAAGATACTTGCTTTTGATGTGATTTTAGGTTAACCACTCATCATGCTAAAATTGATTGTTTTCGTAAGGTTGTTAGTTTTCATATTCCTAACCAACCTGTTATTCGAATTCAAGCAACCAAACCATTGAAGTCAAACACTTTCATATCAAGCCATAAAGTCATTCGTTTATTGAAAAACGGATGTCAAGCTTTCTTAGCCCATGTTATGGACTTGAACAAAAATACGTCAGATTTGAATGATATTTCTGTTGTTAGTGAATTTCCTGACGTATTTCCTGAAGAATTTCCTGTCCTAACCCAGAGCGTGATATTGAATTTTTGTATTGATCTTCAACCCGATACAAAACTCATTTCTAAAATCTCATATCGAATGACTCCTATTGAACTTCAGGAGTTAAAAACCCAACTATAGAAGTTGGTACCCGAGCCTCTATCTGGTGACTTCCTTTGCGGAATGTACTGAAGCCAAACTCTTCGTAGGGGACGCCATATTCGTGCGGTAGTAAACTGATAAGTGTCATTGTGACGTACTATCCAAGATTGGGATATGAGTCACAGTTGAGAGCAACCTAAGTCAGTAATCGAAGTACGTAGCTTTCTAGGCTTAGCTGGTTATTATCAGAGATTTGTGGAAGGATTTTCTCGAATCGCTACTCCGTTAACTCAGCTGACTCGGAAAGATACAAAATTCGTATGGAGTGAGGAATGCGAGAAGAGTTTTCAAGAACTCAAGAGGAGACTCATTTCGGCACCTGTTCTGACAATACCATCTGGTTCGGATGGATTTGTTATCTACAGCGATGCTTCAGGCAAAGGGTTAGGATGTGTTCTCATGCAACATGGGAAAGTCATAGCCTATGCCTCACGACAACTCAAAGAATATGAGAGGAATTATCCTACTCATGATTTGGAGTTGGCAGCAGTCGTTTTTGCGTTGAAGATCTGGAGACACTACCTGTATGGGGAGAAAGTGGAGATCTATACAGATCATAAAAGCCTCAAATATTTCTTCACCCAAAAGGAACTCAACATGCGGCAGCGACGTTGGCTCGAGCTGTTGAAAGATTACGATCATACCATCCAATATCATCCTGGAAAAGCAAACGTAGTAGCTGACGCATTGAGTAGAAGATCATATGCGGGTACGAGTGCAATGTTGTTAACACAAAGGCCCATTTTGTATGACTTGCAAAGGATGGAGATAGAGATGAAGGCTCCAAGTACCCACATGATGATATCAAATATACGAGTAGAACCGACTTTAATCGATAAAGTTAAAGCTGCTCAAGCTACGGACATGGAGCTGATGCGTATGAAGAAGAAAGTGCAAGAAGGTGCTATTCCAGAAGCAAGAATCGATGAAGAAGGAATACTTCGAGTCAACTCCAGACTTTGTGTTCCTAACGATTTTGACTTGAAGCATAGAATAATGATGGAGGCACACAACACACCGTTTGCAATCCATCCTGGGAGTACCAAAATGTATCACGATCTTCGACATACATTTTGGTGGAGCAATATGAAAAGAGAGATCGCGGAGTTTATCTCGAGGTGTTTAACTTGTCAACGTGTAAAGGCGGAGCATCAAGTGCCAAAGGGTCCATTGCAACCACTTGAGATCCCGAAATGGAAGTGGGAACACATTACTATGGATTTTGTTACGGGTCTTCCCAAGGTTTCTCAAGGCATAGATGCGATTTGGGTTATTGTTGATAGATTAACCAAGTCCGCTCATTTCTTGCCGATACGTGAGACTTATTCCCTTGAACGTCTTGCTAGTATGTACGTGAACGAGATTGTGAGATTGCATGGCATGCCAGTATCCATAGTTTCGGATCGTGACCCAAGATTCACTTCACGATTTTGGGTTAGCTTGCAGAAAGCTATGGGCACGGATTTACGATTCAGTTCGGCATACCATCCTCAAACGGACGGACAATCAGAGAGGACTATTCAAACTCTTGAAGATCTATTAAGACTTTGTGTCCTAGATCTCAAAGGGAGTTGGGATAAGTACCTACCATTGGTGGAATTCTCCTACAACAGTTATCAGGCGAGCATAGGTGTGGCTCCATTCGAGGCGTTGTATGGAAGAAAATGTCGTTCTCCAGTATGCTGGGACGAGGTGGGTGAAGCAACATTGTTGGGACCAGAGTTGGTACGCATTACTACAGAGAAGATCCAAACGATTCGACAACGTATACAAACGGCACAGGATCGACAAAAGAGTTATGCGGATCTTCATCGGAAGGACGTGGAATTTAATATTGGGGATCATGTATTATTACGTGTTGCACCATGGAAGGGAGTTACAAGATTTGGGAAGAGAGGAAAGCTCAATCCAAGATTTGTTGGTCCATTTGAGATTCTTGAGCGAATAGGAAATGTGGCATATAGACTCGCATTACCTCCAAGCATGTCTCGTGTTCATAATGTTTTTCACATATCTATGCTTCGTAAATATGTTAAAGACCCGAACCACATTATTGAGTTAGAACCAGACGAGATAGCTGAAGATTTAACGTACGAGGAGGTACCTGTTAAGATCTTGGATAGGAAAGAGCATGTCCTACGCACGAAGGTTATACCACAAGTTAAGGTTTTGTGGAGAAACCATGCTATTGAAGAAATGACCTGGGAGTTGGAATCAGAAATGAAAGCGAGGTATCCTCACCTTTTTGAAACATCAGGTACGTACGTCAATTTCGAGGACGAAATTTCATAAGGAGGGGAGGTTGTAAGACCCCAACTTATTAATGAATAAAATCAAATTTTCTCTAAATATTATTGTGAATAATAAGGGGCTAATTTGATATAATACTTTGGTTATGGGTGAAATGTGCAAATTTTGCAAAATAAGCAAGTGGTTATAAAATATTCATTTTGTCGGGAATATTCGTTTGGTCGTGGAATATTCTTGCTGTCGGGGAATATTCGTACGACGGCGCAGCCTTTTGTGGGCCCCATAACGGAAAGCGATTGGATGAAGAAAACGACAAGTATAAGTTGTTTATAAATAACGGCGTAGTTGTTACCGTTAATACTGTTGGAATACCCGGTGGTTAAAACACAGTAATACACACAGTAGCACACGGTATTGCACCAATTATTGATTCTTACGTAAGAAGGCACTACTCAATAATTGTTACAGTAGTTATTGTTCAATATTTTATTTTATTGATTCAATAATTGTTGCATTGATATTTTATATTATTGTTGTTTCAATAATTGTTGCTGCACAGTATTTCCCATTATCAGATCAATAATTCATATTATTTGAATAATATTATTAGATAACATTATTGGCAATGTCTAGAAAGTTCTGTCTAAGGAGAGGTTTGGTCATCTAATTGCGCGCCAGTAAGGAGAAATCCTTATTGGAAAGCCCCCTCTTTCCTGGGAACGGCCTGGTTGTCATAAATGTGATTCTGTAATATTATTTGTGAATAATTAATTATTGATTCATATGATAAGGAAATATTTATTTTATGTGGATATAAATGAGGGATATATTTTTGTGGTTAAAAATGAAGGAGTTAATGTTGAGATTTTTATCAGTATTTTTGTCGGAATGGAGGTATTAAAAATCAAGATTTTTGAGAAATATTGCGGGTGTTATAATTTTTAATCCGACCGTTGGATCGTGGTAATTTTTGGATATGTTATACATATATAAGTTGAGTATATGTCCACAAATTTTGAACCGTTAAAAATGAACGTATGATTTATTATGAATTTTACGAGATGACTGGTTCAGAAATTGTTGAATTTTCGGAGTTTATCATTTTGATGGAAAATTCTAGAATTGGTGGGCCCCACTTGTGGTTGGTGAAGAAATGTGCTGAATTATATTTCAAATGTGGTGGGTGGGAATAGTAGCAGGTAAAGCCATCAGGTTGCAGGTCAAACCTACTAAAATTTTCCTATAAATAGAGGGCTAAGTTAGAATTGAAAATCACACCAGAAATAAATTTTCTCTCTTTCTCTTTCTCTCTCTAGATTATTGAGTGTATTTTGTGAGTATTTAGATACTTTGAGAGTTTCTATTCATCAGAGCAAGTTTCTTTCAGCCTTATACCGGTATTCCGACCAGAAGTACTGATATCTTGAGGTAAGGGATATTATTTTCTTCTTAAATGATATTATTTTCTTCAATATCATTATGCTGAAATATTGATATGAGTTTTTATCAAATTTGGAACTTTTTGTGTCGGGGTTACTATTCACGTATACGGTACTATTCACGTATACGGCACTATTCACGAATACGACACTATTCACCGAAAAATAAAATTTTTCCTTTTTGTCCAAGATGTCTATTATGGTTACTATCTTTGATTGTATCCATGTTTTGATCTTTATTTTTGAATTCTGCTTCACAATTGATTATTATGAAGTATTATTGATCTTGGATAAACTGTTATACGAATCCCTAATATTTGTCCTTCTGTCTCACTGGATTCGTTCTCTTTAAGATATTTTTCATCATCCTCAGTCCTAAATGATGATATTACTGAATATCTTTGGCCTGTAGTGCAAAGATGTATGATTACTTGATGAATATCTTTGGCCTGTAGTGCAAAGATGAACAGGTGTTGAGATGAACATGACTGACAGGTGATACAAATGAATATCTTTGGCCTGTAGTGCAAAGATGAATATTTGGATAAAGATGATTATTAATTGATGTTACAGGGATAAAATATTGATGATGGACTTTTAAATCTTAGAAGATAGTAGAATTCTTTCTCTACTTGACTCTTCTAATGGTTTGCTGTTTCCGCTGCAGTTGTTGATCTAAAACTTGTTGTCGATTATATTCTATCAGATTTTTCCCTGTTGAAGACTAACGATAATTTGTTTGTATATTATCTTAGTCATAATATTCTTTACTGGGCTAGTTGAGCTCACCCTTTTCCTTTTTGTTCCATTTTTCTTCTCAGGAGGTGAGAACATAGCAGGATCTAGTCGGGGTATGGAGTGATGGTTCTAGAAAGATGTTTTAGCAGTCCTCACTATTTCTGTAAAATAGTGTTTGAATAATTGTAATGAGGATTTATTTGAGTGTGGATATTGTCTAGAAGACAATATTTGTATTTAAACTCACAGTATGTGTTGTCGTATTTTGCACGACATTTGTATTATTGAAGTTGTAGTTTACTTTCTGTACCATGTATTTGGCGACTCAGAATGGGTGTTGTATACCTATTTTGGGGGCGTCACACAAACACCCTAAAGTTTTCTTCCTCCCATCACTTTAACTATTGAAATTTGTAGACCCATAAATCGGTTTTGAAAAATATACAAGTTCTTGAATTGAATATTGATTGCTTTGGGGAAAGAAATAAATGGGTTTTGATGGTAACTTTGAGTCTTTGATAAGAGAGCTTCAATTTGGTTATTGAGATTCCAGATTTAAACTCCATTTTATGGATGTCTAAAGACAGAAAAGAGAGAGAACTGAGATTATACAAATTCTGCAATTGGGTTTATGAGATAGTAGTAGGAAGGCAATTCTTGCCTATACATATTTATGTTCTGTTTGCAGTAATAGAAAAAATATATAATTTATACATGAGGTTGCAAATATGGGTTTAACCTGGAATTTATCAAACATGTTCGTGGTCATAACTGATAATATGCATACATTATTACTCTCATATATTAGTTATTAGAATAGATTATTTTATTTCAATAATTGCATGATGATATGTTTTAATTTTTGTAATACTTCTTAGTAAATTGTCAGTACTTACCAGACTGTTGGCTTGGTCCTGCAGGCTGTGAAGATTGGAGACACTATTTTTGTAGGCCACTACCTGTTCACAGGAAGTGAAACTACTTCTGTCTGGTTGGAGGTAAGAGGCAGACAACCTAAACTATGTTGACATGATTTTTTTTATGTGTATTCAAATATTGGATTTTCACCGTTGAGTTGATTAAGTAAAAAGTATTTTGAACTTTGTTTCCAAATTACAGAGTTTAGTGTAAAATTTATTTAACTAGAAAAGTCTAAATTTTCTTAAAACAGGCAGTAGGCAAGAGTTATTTCATGAGTTATGCATGACCAGGATTTTATTTAACTGGATTGAGCAGGTTGAAAGTGTGAAAGATAATGACGTGGTTTGCAAAATAAAGAATTCTGCAACATTGGCCGGGTCATTGTTCACTCTGCATGTTTGTCAAGTTCATATTGAATTGCCTACCCTCTCTGATAAATATAAAGAGGTCAGTGCTGCTTTCATCCATTATCTGCTGATCATTTTTTTTTGGCTTCTTGAACGCATTCTTAGCCTATTATGTTTTGTTTGTTTCATGCATAAAAAAAATCAGATATGATAAAAAAGTAGAAAGAAAATTACACCTTTGCGAGAACTGGTGGAAGTAGTTGATGCAGGGGGGCTGATAGGGGTCATGCTAAGGGTCATTTAGAATCCAAGGGGCTGACTTCAGGGGGAGGGAGCTCAGTCATATAGGACTAGCTCTCCCCCCCACCCCACCCCACCCCACCCCAACATAGTTAGCCATTGTAAAACATTAAGTCTGCTTTGTATGTATAAATAAAACCATGTAGTGTGCTTATATGGATTGCACTTACAGTGTTTGATATAATGTTTGAGAGACAATTTTTTGGTGCTATATGTTATGTTAACTATGTAGTCAAGTCCAGGACCATGTCTATGTGTTATAATAGTAATCAAATACTTACTTGGATGCTTAGATGTTAAATGTAACATGGCTTAGGATTAACTTGGATAGCTATGTAGTTTCATGTCTAAAGCTTAAGTAATGGGGTTGTTATGTGTCAATGACATGCTAGCTATGAAGTAATGAACTCTTGACCATGTACATAAGTTGTTTAGTAATACCATGTTGCATATATGCTTATGCTCTGTCTTTATAAACTTGAACATTTGTGAGACACCAACATAGATTGCCTCATTTATACAGCTGAATTGATTTGCCATATTAATAGAGAGTAATTCATTTGTTGTTCAATTTTGCTATTTTAGCTTACTAGTTATCCATCTACTGAAAATGGAACAGTTGAAGCTTCAACGAAGTCTTTCTGACCAGACCATTCCATGGCATGAACCCATCTGGAATTTCCTGTACCCACAAAGAAGAAGAACATTATGAATATGGCTTCTTTTGAACAAGTCAATCCCTTGGATCATTTTTATATGAATTTAATACTTTATTTATATTGCCCCTGTTTAATTTTCGTCAATTTCATTTCTTTTTCATAATTTGATTGTTTGCATTTCATTCTTTATTTATACTGTCGCTGTTTAATCAACAAAAGAATGTTGCTTCCAATATCGTGGAAGTCCAAGTTCCACATAAATGAAAGCTATTATTGTCACTTTGTATCAGATTTAAAGCCATTATAATGCGTTGATTGAGTTTCTGATTTATAGGTTGGAATTATTACATCTTTACGTGAACTTTCTCTCAATAATTATTGATATGTGTGCTATTAGGTTTGATCACAGCTAGCTTTTTTTTTGTTTTGCCTTTTAAAATTATGAGAGCAATCAACAAAGGTTTGGAAAAAATATATTATTTGATTCATAAAGGTTCATCTTTTTCTTTATCGTCTTTGTGTCAATGTATATATATATATATATATATATATATATATATATATATATATATATATATATATATATATATATATATATAGTATTTTCAAATTTTGAGAGGAATTAACAAAGGTTTCAAAAGGCATGTATTTCTCTTTTATTGTCTTTGTAGGCATGAATTTGGGGATTTTTTTTAATAAATTTATTAGTGTGGGTTGAAATCGTAGGAGTGAGGTTGAAATCCAAAACAAGATAAAGAGCTCTACAATGCGACTGTGATTATTAAGAAATCGGAGGCATGTAATTTATGTTTCCAGTCCTTTCAATTTTAATTTCCCCTAATGTTTTCGTAATTGAGCACTTCATTTTTTTGTAATTAATTTTGTTATTTGCACATTTATTATTATTGGGATTTTTAAAATAAATTTAATTTTGATGTGTTTTTGTTGGTAATTTATAACTCCAGTGGCTATGTATAAACAAGCATATTTTTTTTTCTTATCAGTTATCATGCTTAGGATGCTAGGTGCTTTATGTGGCATCACTATGTAATGCAGACATGGTTTTGTAAATTAATTTAAACATTTGGCTAATGCTTTTGGACACTGTAATTGATGTTGTTTGGTTTGCTTTCTAGATCACCCTAGTTTTGAGTGGTAGCTGTCGAATGCAAGGGTCAGTTAATGAAATAGACTACGGCGATCAATTGAATAAGGTGAGATTACAGGGTAATCAATTGTTGTTCTTATTGCTATTTTAGCTTACTATTAGTATTGATCTGAAGTTTAATTTGGTGGGAATAACAGAGGGTCATCCTTTGCTTTTAATATATTTATTACATACTTTTGGGTCTATGCTCGCAGATCATATGCCACAAATGTCCTTAGTTGACCTTCAGTATTTTATACAGCGTCTCCCTGAGGATGCTCATGTGGACTACCGAAATTTATCTGCGGCTGTCATTCGCGGTGAGTATGATACATGTTTACTTTATTCCGATCAGTTAAAACATAAATGTGTCGAACAGTTCATGGAAGGGTCTTTAGATATTGAACAACTTGCCTCTATGGATGGGTTATGTGACTTTGTTTATAAGGTAATTGGGGCTTCTGATCCTGTTCGGAGTTATCATGTTAACTTGTCAGTTTTTACTTCTATACTTGATTTCTGGGGTATTGGCGAGCTGTTTCCAATTGTTCCGATTCATCGCCTTGATCAAAAGCCGGGAGTGAAGGGAATTTTGTTAGACTTAACTTGTGACAGTGATGATAAGTTCATTGGGGGTGAAGGTAGTTTGTCGCTGCATGAATTGGAAGGCGGTGGCGGCGGGAGTTACTAATTGGGAATGTTTCTTGGTGGGGCTTGTGAGGAGGTGCTTGGGGGAGTTCACAACCTGTTTGGTGGGCCGAGTGTGGTGCGTGTCTCACAGAGCGATGGACCTCATAGTTTTGCAGTGATGCGTGCTGTTCCTGGCTCTTCCCGTGGGGATGTCCTCCATGTGATGCAGCATGAGCCTGAAATAATGTTTGAGACACTCAAGCACCGTGCTGAGGAGTATGTGCTTGATGAGAGTAGCCATGGTTTGGACCATGATGCTATTGCAAATGGGCTTGCTCATTCTTTCCACAACATGCCTTATCTTGCTAATTCCTCTTGGTGCTTAACTGCTGCAAATAGTAACAATGGTTATTATTATTGTGATGTTGATAATTATGGCGCTGTTATAGATTCTGCTACAGATGAGGATGAGCATTGGTCTTACTGCTGTGCTTGAGATATGTCTTGGCATCTACACACCAAAAGCATTTCCTTCAGATTGTTCGTTTGTCATTTGAGGTCGTCTGTTTCTATTTTTTTATTTACTTTTGTTCATTTCTTCTTAGTTCAAGAAAAATAATATGTAAGAAATAGACAGTTATTTGCATTTGCAGAGAGATAAGTTGGAGCTTGGCCGTATTAGTCTAATATATATTCGGTTTCAAGTATCCTCTTTTCTGTAGTCATCTTATCTTCTTTGCTATAATAGACTTTTTGTATTCTTCCTGTTAAAACTTACTTGTCAGCTTTGTTCTTACTTTACATTCTTTTCTAAATGCATGTTACCATGCTATATGGGTGTTTTGTTAATGGTGGCCTTTTGAATTTTTTTTGTTTATCCTTTTGTGATCCTATGTATGGTCTTTTGAGTTCTTTCGGTTTAGGTTGTGTTTAATTGAAAAAGGAAATAAAGAAATATATAGAACTCCTGCAAAAGAAATTAGATTATGAGGTTTGGAATATTGGTGTTATTGTGGATTTGTTTTGTCTTATTTTATGTCCGAGTGGAATAGTGTGGAAATGAAGATGAGCTTTTGAATCTGTCAAACTTAAATGACTTGAAGAGGCCAACTGATCATAATCCTATGCACATAGTGGGCCCTGCTTATTGACATAAATTGACTGTGACGCCCCCAAAAATAGGTATACATCACCCATCTCGGGTCGTCAGATACATAGTACAGAATCAAATACAACTTACTAATACAACTGTCGTGTACAATACGACAAAACATAAACTGTGAGTTTGAATACAAATATTATCTTCTAGAGAGTATTCATACTCAAAAGGAGTCCTCATTACATTTATTAACACACCATTACATAGAATAGTGAGGACTACTAACTAATACTATCATTCGGACTATCACTCCGTTTCCCGACTTGCCCCAGCTACGTTCTCATTTCCTGAAGAGAATAGTGAAAGAAAGGGTGAGCTCAACTAGCCCAGTAAGAAATATTATGACTAAGATAATGCAGAATAAATTATCATTAGCCTTCAACAATGTTAAACTGATAAAATATAATAGACATCAAGTTTAACTGCAGCGGAACAAGCAATCCATTAAAAGAGTCAAGTAGAAAATAAACTCTACTATCTTTTATGATTTAAAAGGTTTTTCAACACTGTGATCGCTGAGACTCAGCTTAATAAAATAATCCACATCATCGAATCACCCCTGCACTACGGCCAAGGATATTCGTGTATTCATTAATGGTCATGATCATGCCAACAACTGTCCATCAATGCACTACGGGCCAATGAGGACTTTTACCACATCATTTGTAACATTACGGTCATGATTATACCGAATAATCCCTGGTCATAATCATACCAAGTCCATCTATGCACTACAGGCCACAGATGACTTTCAACATTTTATAAACATGAGGATGATGACAATGATATAAGAATTCAATAAAACAAGTTCAAGAATTAATTTATCCAAGAATTAACAACGTCCAAATTGTCAACATGATACTGCTTTGTGGAGTAAAATTCAAGAATGCTTAGAAGAATATTTTCATGAAAAGATACTGGATGAAACGCAATTATCAAGGATATTCCACAAATTTCATGGAGTATAGAAGTCAAAACTTAACCAACTGAGTATAATAAAGAATGGAATAACAAAAGAAATCACCATGCATGCGATAGACCGCACAGACAGGTTATTCCAACAGAATAATAAATAATGGAACCAGGTCCGGCGTAAAACGCACAGACAGGATATTCCAACAGAATAATAATAAAGACGGAACCAGGTCCGTGTAAAACACACAGACAGGATGTTCCAACAGAATAATAATAAAGACGGAACCAGGTCCGGTGTAAAACACACAGACAGGATGTTCCAACATAATAATAATAAAAACGGAACCAGGTCCGGTGTAAAACACACAGACAGGATGTTCCAACAGAATAATAGAAGAATGTCACCAAGTATAGGGTAGACCGCGTATACAGGTTATTCCAATAGAATAATAAGAAATAGAATAACAACAGTTCTCTTCATGAATAAGAAAGAATAACACCCCTTACCGTTTTAAAGAAGAGCTGAAATAAGGAAGTAGTTAAGTAGCAGAATACTCTTCTTCTCTCTCTCTATAGTTTCTCTCTATAGTTTCTCTCTCTAGAGTTCAGTGAATTCGTAAGAAATAATGAAGGAATGAGCTGCTATTTATAGAAAAATAGAATGCATAGTAACTAATCCATGAACGGTCCAGATTGATTACTTTAATCTGACGGTCCATATTTAAAGAAAAATCTTTTAAATAAAATATAATATATTCTATTTATAGAATAACTTTAATAAAGTATTCTGTTTTATATAAAAAGATGTTTCTGTTTTATTACGTTAATAATACGAATAAAACAAAACGTCATTATCGCTAAATAATTCATATTATTAACTGACAATAATTGAATCAAACTGAGTGACTTCTCACATAAGCATTAATAATCAATACCGTGTGCTACTATGCAACCACACGTATTACTGTACTTTTACTACCGAGTAGTTCAACAGTATCAATGGTAAAACTTCCGCCGTTATTTTTAATAAAATATTTTTGTCGTTTTCTCAATCCGACAATAATTCCGTTGTGGGGTCCACCAATGATTGTGCCGTTGTACGAATATTCCCTGTTAAAACGAATATTTCCCGACCAATCGAATATTATATAACAACTTGCGTACTTTGCAAAATTTATAAATATTACCCACAACTATAACATTATATCAAATTAACTCCATAATATTCAAAAATGATATTTATAGAAAATTCATCTTTATTTATAAAAGTTGGGGTCTTACAACCTCCCCTTCTTATGAAATTTTGCCCTCGAAATTAGGGTACGTACCTGGTATGTCGAAGAGGTAAGGATACCTTGATTTCATTTCAGATTCTAACTCCCAAGTCATTTCCTCAACATCGTGGTTTCTCCACAAAACTTTGACTTGAGGTATAACCTTGGAGCGTAGAATATGTTCCTTCTTATCCAAGATTTGAACAGGAACTTCTTCATACGTCAAATCCTCCGCTATTTCGTCCGGTTCTAACTCAATAATGTGGTTCGGGTCTTCCACATATTTGCGTAACATGGATATGTGAAAAACGTTATTGACACGAGACATACTTGGCGGTAAAGCGAGTCTATAAGCCACAGTTCCTACTCGATCGAGGATTAAAAATGGACCGATGAATCGAGGATTGAGCTTTTCTCTCTTTCCAAATCTCGTAACTCCTTTCCATGGAGCAACACGTAAGAACACATGATCTCCTATATCAAATTCCACGTCCTTTCGATGAAGATCAACATAACTCTTTTGTCGATCTTGTGAGGTTTTTATACGTTGTCGGATCGTTTGAATCTTTTCTGTAGTCATACGTACCAACTCCGGTCCCAACAACGTTGCTTCACCCACCTCATCCCAGCATACTGGAGAACGACATTTTCTTCCATACAATGCTTCGAATGGAGCCATGCCAATACTTGCTTGATAACTGTTGTTGTAGGAAAACTCCACCAATGGTAAGAACTTGTCCCAACTTCCCTTGAAGTCAAAGACACAGAGTCTTAATAAATCTTCTAGAGTTTGAATAGTCCTCTCTGATTGTCCGTCCGTCTGAGGATGATATGCCGAACTAAATCGTAAATCTGTGCCCATAGCTTTTTGTAAACTAACCCAAAATCGTGAAGTGAATCTTGGGTCTCGATCAGAAACTATGGATACTGGCATACCATGCAGTCTTACAATCTCGTTTATGTACATACGAGCAAGACGTTCAAGTGTATAAGTTTCTCGTATCGGTAAGAAATGAGCAGACTTGGTCAATCTATCAACAATGACCCAAATCGCATCTATACCTTGAGAAACCCTAGGAAGACCGGTAACGAAATCCATGGTAATGTGCTCCCACTTCCATTCTGGAATTTCAAGTGGTTGCAATGGACCTTTTGGTACTTGATGCTCCGCTTTGACTCGTTGACAAGTTAGACACCTTGAGATAAACAACGCTATCTCTCTCTTCATATTGCTCCACCAAAATGTATGACGAAGATCATGATACATTTTGGTACTTCCAGGATGGATTGCAAACGGTGTGTTGTGCGCCTCCATCATGATTTCATACTTTAAATCAGGGTTGTTAGGAACACAAAGTCTGGAGTTGACTCGAAGTATTCCTTCTTCATCGATTCTTGCTTCCGGCATAGCACCTTCTTGCACTTTCTTCCTCATACGCATCAGCTCCAGGTCTGTAGCTTGAGCAGCTTTAACTTTATCGATTAAAGTTGGTTCTACTCGTATATTCGCCATCATCACATGGGTCCCTGGAGTTTTTAACTCTATCTCCATCCTTTGCAAGTCACACAAAATGGGCCTTTGTGTTGACAATATTGCACTCGTACTTGCATATGATCTTCTACTCAATGCGTCAGCTACCACGTTCGCTTTTCCAGGATGGTATTGAATGGTATGATCATAATCTTTCAACAGTTCAAGCCAACGTCGTTGTCGCATGTTGAGTTCCTTTTGAGTGAAGAAATATTTGAGGCTTTTATGATCCGTAAAGATCTCCACCTTCTCCCCATACAAGTAATGCCTCCAAATTTTAAGTGCAAAGACAACAGCTGCCAACTCTAGATCATGAGTAGGATAATTCCTCTCATATTCCTTGAGTTGTCTTGATGCATAGGCTATGACTTTTCCATGTTGCATGAGAACGCATCCCAACCCTTTGCTCGAAGCATCACTGTAGATGACAAATCCCTCCGAGCCAGATGGTATTGTTAGAACAGGTGCTGAAATGAGTCTCCTCTTGAGTTCTTGAAAACTCTGCTCACATTCTTCGCTCCAACCGAACTTTGTATCTTTCCGAGTCAGCTGAGTTAATGGAGTAGCGATTCGAGAAAATCCTTCCACGAATCTCCGATAATAACCAGCTAAACCAAGAAAGCTACGTACTTCGGTCACTGATTTAGGTTGCTCCCAGCTTTGAATAGCTTCAATCTTTGCCGGGTCAACCGATATTCCACGACTTGATACTACGTGCCCAAGGAATGCTACCTCCTCCAGCCAGAACTCGCATTTCTTCAACTTGGCATAAAGCTTGTATTCACGAAGCTTTTGGAGTACCAGCCTCAAGTGTTGCTCATGATCTTCACGGCTTTTGGAATAAATAAGGATGTCATCAATAAAGACGACCACAAAGTGATCCAAATATTCCTTGAATACCCGGTTCATCATATCCATGAAGGCAGCAGGAGCATTAGTCAATCCAAAGGACATGACTAGGAATTCATAATGCCCGTACCGAGTTCTAAAAGCCGTCTTTGGAATATCCTCAGTTCTAACCTTCAGCTGATGATATCCAGAACGAAGATCGATCTTTGAAAAGAATTGTGCTCCTTGCAACTGGTCAAACAGGTCATCAATACGTGGCAATGGGTACCTATTTTTGATGGTGACATGATTCAACTCCCGATAATCAATACAAAGTCGCATACTTCCATCTTTCTTCTTCACGAATAGCACAGGAGCACCCCAAGGAGAAGTACTAGGACGAATAAAGCCAATGTCTAACAATTCCTGCAGTTGGATCTTTAACTCCTGAAGTTCAATAGGAGCCATTCGATATGGGGCTTTGGAAATGGGTTTTGTACCGGGTTCAAGGTCGATACAAAATTTAATTTCACGCTCTGGGGGTAGGCCAGAAAGTTCTTCAGGGAATACGTCAGGGAATTTATTAACAATAGAAATATCATTCAAAACTGACGTATTTTTGTTTAGATCCGTGACATGAGCTAAGAAAGCTTGACATCCGTTTTTCAATAAACGAATAGCTTTATGGCTTGAGATGACAGCGATTGATTTTAATGGTTTGGTTGCTTGAATTCGCATAATAGGTCGATTAGGAATATGAAAGCTAACAACCTTACGAAAATAATCAATTTTTGCATGATGAGTAGTTAACCAATCAATCCCTAGAATCACGTCAAATGCAAGTATTTTTAATGAAATCAGATCGACAGGTAATGTGTGGGTACCAACTTGAACCAAACAAGACTTATAAACCGTGGATGTAATGAAGGTTTCTCCCAATGGAGTTTCAACAGATAAATCAAAGTCTAATTTCTCCGGAGTCAAATTTAATCGATGAGCGCAAGTAGGAGAAATAAAAGAATGGGTAGAACCGGTATCAAATAAAGTATAGACTTCGTTAGAGTTTATGATAAGCTTACCCGTGATGACCTCATTCGGGTTCCTTACTTTCTGGGAGGTCACAACAAACGCTCTCCCTTGCACTACCGGTTTTGACTTTTCTGGGACGGCCTTTGGTGTCTCCATCTTGGCTGAACTTATTTTTGGTAAACGACAAAATCGAGCTAAATGACCTTCTCTTCCACAATTATAACATGCTTTAGACGGCATCGCGCAGTTTGGACTGATGTGCCCCTCCCCTCCGCATTTGAAACATATGATAGGTGGTCGTTCTCCTTCCTTAACAACGGGTGCTGGTGCTGACGTCTTTCCATCATTGTTGAATCTCCTCTTCTTGAAATGACCATTCTTATTGTTTTGGCCCTGATTACCACCGAAGTGGTTACCATTTCTGGCCTGTTGATTCCCTCCACGCTTGTTGTCACCGCTTCGATGACTGCTCTCACTGGTATTATCATTTTGTCGACTGCTCTCTTTTGGTTGCGTTGACTCGTTATCGCGCTCCACTAACTGAGCCCTATTCACAACATCTGAATACAAACACAGTTTATGAGAAATAAGATGTTGACGTATCTCAGGTTTCAAACCTCGCAAAAATATTCGCGTCATTCGCTCTTCATTATCCACCAAGTGGGACGCAAACCGGGACAACTCAGCAAATTTAGCCTCATACTGCGACACGGTCATATTATTCTGCTCCAATTTGATGAACTCCACCTCCTTCATGTGACGAACACTTTCGAGAAAGTATTTGTCATTGAACAGCTCTTGGAACTTCTCCCAAGACATCTTCAGTGCGGCAGGTTGAGTACGCTTAATCGATTCCCACCAGTAATCTGCCTCTCCTCGCAACATAAAGGCGGCAAAGGGAACCTTTTGCTCCTCGGAGCATCCCAAGACATCAAATATCTTGGTAATCTGCTTTATCCATGTTTCCGCTATAAGTGGTTTTGGCTCTCCCTTAAACTCTGGTGGTCCCAGCTCCTTGAACTGTTTAGCGGTGACCGCCTGAGAGTTTTCAGTGTTTCCACCTATATTTTGGACAGGAGCCGCTCTCGCCTGCTGTTGCATGAACTGCATAAAGTTTCTGAACATTCCATCATTCATCATCTGGTCAGTGTTGTTGTTTGCATGAGGATTGTCACCTTCCTGATGCACATTATCCTGATTATTGATATGTGGTGAATCAACAGTCGCCTGTGCTCCATTGCTATTCTCAACATTCTCAGATGCCATTTTCAGATACTGCTACAAAATAAAAGTTAATTGATATGTCATATATTATCCTTATATTATGACCGACCAATTAAATACCATGCAAATAAACTTAGGTAGGTCATACTAGCGAAGGAATTCCCCGTCTCTCCCCTCCTAGTTCTATTCTCACATCTTAGCCAGGGATCATATCCCTAAGCTCTGATACCAACTGTGACGCCCCCAAAATTAGGTATACATCACCCATCTTGGGTCGTTAGATACATAGTACAGAATACAAATACAACTTACTAATACAACTGTCGTGTACAATACGACAAAACATAAACTGTGAGTTTGAATACAAATATTATCTTCTAGAGAGTATTCATACTCAAAAGGAGTCCTCATTACATTTATTAACACACCATTACATAGAATAGTGAGGACTACTAACTAATACTATCATTCGGACTATCACTCCATTTCCCGACTTGCCCCAGCTACGTTCTCATTTCCTGAAGAGAATAGTGAAAGAAAGGGTGAGCTCAACTAGCCCAGTAAGAAATATTATGACTAAGATAATGCAGAATAAATTATCATTAGCCTTCAACAATGTTAAACTGATAAAATATAATAGACATCAAGTTTAACTGCAGCGGAACAAGCAATCCATTAAAAGAGTCAAGTAGAAAATAAACTCTACTATCTTTTATGATTTAAAAGGTTTTTCAACACTGTGATCGCTGAGACTCAGCTTAATAAAATAATCCACATCATCGAATCACCCCTGCACTACGGCCAAGGATATTCGTGTATTCATTAATGGTCATGATCATGCCAACAACTGTCCATCAACGCACTACGGGCCAATGAGGACTTTTACCACATCATTTGTAACATTACGGTCATGATTATACCGAATAATCCCTGGTCATAATCATACCAAGTCCATCTATGCACTACAGGCCACAGATGACTTTCAACATTTTATAAACATGAGGATGATGACAATGATATAAGAATTCAATAAAACAAGTTCAAGAATTAATTTATCCAAGAATTAACAACGTCCAAATTGTCAACATGATACTGCTTTGTGGAGTAAAATTCAAGAATGCTTAGAAGAATATTTTCATGAAAAGATACTGGATGAAACGCTATTATCAAGGATATTCCACAAATTTCATGGAGTATAGAAGTCAAAACTTAACCAACTGAGTATAATAAAGAATGGAATAACAAAAGAAATCACCATGCATGCGATAGACCGCACAGACATGTTATTCCCACAGAATAATAAATAATGGAACCAGGTCCAGCGTAAAACGCACAGACAGGATATTCCAACAGAATAATAATAAAGACGGAACCAGGTCCGGTGTAAAACACACAGACAGGATGTTCCAACAGAATAATAATAAAGACGGAACCAGGTCCGGTGTAAAACACACAGACAGGATGTTCCAACAGAATAATAATAAAAACAGAACCAGGTCCGGTGTAAAACACACAGACAGGATGTTCCAACAGAATAATAGAAGAATGTCACCAAGTATAGGGTAGACCACGTATACAGGTTATTCCAATAGAATAATAAGAAATGGAATAACAACAGTTCTCTTCATGAATAAGAAAGAATAACACCCCTTACCGTTTTAAAGAAGAGCTGAAATAAGGAAGTAGTTAAGTAGCAGAATACTCTTCTTCTCTCTCTCTATAGTTTCTCTCTATAGTTTCTCTCTCTAGAGTTCAGTGAATTCGTAAGAAATAATGAAGGAATGAGCTGCTATTTATAGAAAAATAGAATGCATAGTAACTAATCCATGAACGGTCCAGATTGATTACTTTAATCTGACGGTCCATATTTAAAGAAAAATCTTTTAAATAAAATATAATATATTCTATTTATAGAATAACTTTAATAAAGTATTCTGTTTTATATAAAAAGATGTTTCTGTTTTATTACGTTAATAATACGAATAAAACAAAACGTCATTATCGCTAAATAATTCATATTATTAACTGACAATAATTGAATCAAACTGAGTGACTTCTCACATAAGCATTAATAATCAATACCGTGTGCTACTATGCAACCACACGTATTACTGTACTTTTACTACCAAGTAGTTCAACAGTATCAATGGTAAAACTTCTGCCGTTATTTTTAATAAAATATTTTTATCGTTTTCTCAATCCGACAATAATTCTGTTGTGGGGTCCACCAATGATTGTGCCGTTGTACGAATATTCCCTGTTAAAACGAATATTTCCCGACCAATCGAATATTATATAACAACTTGCGTACTTTGTAAAATTTATAAATATTACCCACAACTATAACATTATATCAAATTAACTCCATAATATTCAAAAATGATATTTATAGAAAATTCATCTTTATTTATAAAAGTTGGGGTCTTACACTGACTACTGGGTGGTGATATGTACTAATTGTTTTTTAATAATCATGTGCTTAAGATGAAAAACAATGATGTGTGATTTATTTGATCAGTAGAGGGGTAATAATATGGTGAGATACATACTCTACCTGGAGTTGGAGCCGTTTTTTTATGGTTTATGAGCAAAAGAGTTGAACTTAGCAGTATTGACGTTTATTTATAAATTGTAAAGAGAAAAGAGAAGATCAAAAGTGGCTTATGATGGTATCAATTAATGGATTCTCTGTAGTGAGTATAATCAGTGGCGAAGCTATTGGAAAAATGTGGGGTCAATTGATCCCACTCATTTTTTGAAATCAATTAAATTTTTTTTATCCCACTCAATTTTTGACCCCACTTAATATTTTACCCCACTCAGATTTTTTTTTAATTAGAGATACCCAAGCGGCCAAGCCTCAGTCCTAAATCTCATACATCAATTTTCCCCTTTTATTAGTATTATTAAATTGAATATTTGGATGCATTTGTCTAACCCAAAAGTATAAAGTATTAAAAAAAATTGGCTCGGGGGTGCTGCCCCCGAACCCCTGCCAAATTTTTTATAACTTACTAATGATTTTGACCCCACTGCTTAAACTTTCTGGCTTCGCCACTGAGTATAATGATGTATTTATACTAATTCTAGGACCCAAAAAAATTAAACGACCAACCTATTATTGATAACATTCATTGCCCGCCGTTGACAGGCACGACTCCCGACAAGCTACACATGACTGACACCGAAAACTAATAAGCCACCCGACTGTGTTTATATATTCAGACCCAAATGCAAAACTAAAGCTGTCCTGAATACACTTAGCAGACCGAGCTACTTTACATGTTAAGTATTACTCTTGGGTATATTACTTTCCTGACTTTAGAAGGCAGCATAAATTTTTCTTGATCAAAATATTCAAAAGGGAGAGTATTCCCAATTAAATAGGAAACATATTCCATTAATTAAACTTGTGGTTTTTTTTTTATAATTTTTTTTATGAAATACATACAAAAAATTGTATTTTAAGAGATTTTTTAAATCTTCGCATACCCTTTTCTTCTCTTTTTGTTATGGATTGTAAAAAGTTAAGTTGAGGCAATCCCTTTCTTTGCAGTAAACAAAATACAAAAGTAGTAAAAGAGAGGAAAAATAAATCAGTTGGCTACACTTTGGTCAAGAAAAACTGAAAAAAATAATATAAAAAGGGAAGAGTAGAAAAAATAATTTGTCCACAAGTTGAGGTCACTTACTTTGCCACTATCTTAAAAGCAATAGTCACATACTTAGAGTGTAATGCACAAACCGGTAAACTCTCACCACTACCCCCTATAATGTACATTCATTTATTTTTTGTGTAAAATTTGATTATCGCACAATAACATACTATCTTTTTATTATATTTTATTTTATTAATTGTACGTACACATTTATTATTAAAAATTTGAATAATCCCGCCGCAACGCGCGAGTTTGTATCTAGTCTATATATACTAAATCACAGTACATGACACAATATTTTGACATCTGTCCTTCTACAAAATCAACACCTGTCAATCTTATTTAATGCTCCTTTCAGCCTTTGACAAAAATACCCTTGACAACCTCTGTAATACAACTGAGGTTGTAAAAACCCTAAATATAATCCCCTAATTCATTCGTGTTGGTTGAAATTCGTAACCATGGCGAGCAAAAAAGGCGAAACAACAGACAACGAGCAAAAAGGCGAAACAACAAACCCCAGAAGTAGCGATTTGTGATGAATCATTACTGCTGTATATAAACTGTATTTTGTATTTTGGTTTTGCCTACGATCTTTTGATTACTAATGAAATCTTATCGATTAATTAAGCAGTAGTAAATAGTTGAAGAGCTGTCTTTTGGATTGAGTACCGATTTTCAAGTATGTTTTCCTTTTGAAATTCATCTTTTTTGATCTAATTATGGTTACTGTTGTTGTTAAGATCATTACTGCTGTAGAACTGCTGTATTTCGTGTTTTGGTTTTGGCAAAATTGCTTGAAATTTTAATCCAAAAAAAATTATGAAACCCAAATTTCAATAAGTTACATATATTATTAATATTATGACAATTAGTTAGAAATGAGGCCACTGGAGATAAAGTTATCTGTGCGACTTTATTAAAGTTGAGTACATCTGATTAGGAGTCAAAAATTTCATGAGAGAAGTAATTGATGAAGATGGATGGTTTCATACTGGAGACATAGGATTATGGCTACTTGGAGGCCGCTTAAAGATCATTGACAGGTGAGAGCACAATAAAGTTAGCAATAGGCCTTGAAGGAATTGATGATGACTATGATTGTTTGTTAGTTATTAACTGTTAATAAGAATCATCATTTGAAAATAGTCCTGTTACACTGTGACAGGAAGAAAAACATTATCAAGTTGGAACAGGGAGAATACATAGCTCCTGAGAAAATGGAAAATCTATATATACTAAATCACAGTACATGACACAATATTTTGGCATTTGTCCTTCTACAAAATCAACACATGTCAATCTTATTTAATGCTCCTTTCAGCCTTTAACAAAAATACCCTTGACAACCTCTGCAATACAATTGAGGTTGTAAAAACCCTAAATACAATCCCCTAATTCATTCCGTGTTGGTTGAAATTCGTAACCACGACGAGCAAAAAGGCGAAACAACAGCCAACGAGCAAAAAGGCGAAACAACAAACCCTAGAAGTAGCGATTTGTGACGAATTATTACTGCTGTATATAAACTGTATTTCGTGTTTTGGTTTTGCCTGCGATCTTTTGATTACTGATGAAATCTTATCGATTAATTAAGTAGTGGTAAATAGTTGAAGGGCTATTTTTTGGATTGAGTACTGATTTTCAAGTAAGTTTTCCTTTTGAAATTCATCTATTTTGATCTAATTATGGTTACTGTTGTTGTTCGGATCATTACTGTTGCAGATTTGCTGTATTTTGTGTTTTGGTTTTGGCAAAATTACATGAAATTTTAATCCAAAAAAAATATGAAAATAAAATTTCAATAAGTTACATATATTATTAATATTATGACAATTAGTTAGAAATGAAGCCATTGGGGATAAAGTTGTCTGTGCGACTTTATTAAAGTTGAGTACATCTGATTAGGAGTCAAAAATTTCATGAGAGAAGTAATTGATGAAGATGGATGGTTTCATACTGGAGACATAGGGTTATGGCTACCTGGAGGCCGCTTAAAGATCATTGACAGGTGAGAACACAATAAAGTTAGCAATAGACCTTGAAGGAATTGATGATGACTATGATTGCTTGTGAGTTATTAACTGTTAATAAGAATCATCATTTGAAAATAGTCCTGTTACACTGTGACAGGAAGAAAAACATTATCAAGTTGGAACAGGGAGAATATGTAGCTCTTGAGAAAATGGAAAATGTATATGCTAAGTGTAAGTTTGTTGCACAATGTTTTGTATATGGTAAGAATTGAGGTTTGAAAACCCCTGCTTTCTTTCCCTGTGTATACAGGTGTGCTAAAGACTGATTGATCAGCTGTTTTGTTGGCAGGTGACAGCTTGAACTCCTCTTTGGTTGCTATGGTCTCAGTAGATCCGAATGTGTTTAAAGCTTGGGTTGTTGCTGAAGGCCTCGAGGTAAACTCAGTTTAAACCTCATAAACTTAAAGTTGTTAACTTCACAAACTTAAAGTTGTTAAAGCACATCGACTCTTTTAACCATCTTGACATAATTTTTGTCTGATCTGCGGATGTAGTCTAAAAATTTAGAACAACTGTGCAATGACCTCAGAGCAAAGGATGTTGTCTTGGATGATATGGACTTAGTTGAAAGAGAAGCTCAGGTACTCTTATTTCTCTGATAGATTTTTTTGCAATTATGCTTTCAAATAACTATTTTACCCCAACAAATGACATAATACACTGCAGCTGAGAGGTTTTGAATTTGCTAACGCTGTGACTTTGATGCTTGAACCTTTTACTTTGGAGAATGGTCTGCTCACACCAACATTTAAGGTGAGTGTCAGTTTTGTATGGATGGATGGTTTCATATTGGAGACATAGGGTTATGGCTACCTGGAGGCCGCTTAAAGATCATTAACAGGTGAGAGCACAATAAAGTTATCAATAGACCTTGAAAGAATTGATGATGACTATGATTGCTTGTGAGTTATTAATTGTTACTAAGAATCATCATTTGAACGTAGTCCTGTTACACTGTGACAGGAAGAAAAACATTATCAAGTTGGAACAGGGAGAATACGTAGCTCCTGAGAAAATGGAAAATGTATATGCTAAGTACAAGTTTGTTGCACAGTGTTTTGTATATGGTAAGAATTGAGTTTTGAAAACCCCTGCTTTCTTTTCCTGTGCATACAGGTGTGCTAAAGACTGATTGATCAGCTGTTTTGTTGGCAGGTGACAGCTTGAACTCCTCTTTGGTTGCTGTGGTCTCAGTAGATCCGGATGTGTTTAAAGCTTGGGTTGTTACTGAAGGCCTTGAGGTAAACTCAGTTTAAACGTCATAAACTTAAAGTTGTTAACTTCACAAACTTAAAGTTGTTAAAGCACATCGACTCTTTTAACCATCTTGACATAATTTTTGTCTGATCTGCGGATGCAGTCTAAAAATTTAGAACAACTGTGCAATGACCCCAGAGCAAAGGATGTTGTCTTGGCTGATATGGACGCAGTTGGAAGAGAAGCTCAGGTACTCTTATTTCTCTGATAGATTTTTTTGCAATTATGCTTTCAAATCACTGTTTTACCCCAATAAATGACATAATATACTGCAGTTGAGAGGCTTTGAATTTGCTAACGCTGTGACTTTGGTGCTTGAACCTTTTACTTTGGAGAATGGTCCGCTCACACCAACATTTAAGGTGAGTGTCAGTTTTGTAAGACTCTCGTGTGCCTTTTCTTCTAGATCAAAAGACCTCAAGCGAAGACGTACTTTGCCAAAGTAATAGTAGACATGTATGCAGAGGTTGCGACCCCTGATCACTCTACCCAAAAACTGTTATAATATACAGAGAACAAGAAGAAAATACTAAATTGAAGTCAAGATTTTATTTCCCATGGCTCAAGCCATTCTTTTACTCAAAATGCACTGGTAATGTGAACTTGACAAGATTCTAGCATTCCTAGGCCTTTGTGGTAAAAAACCAATAAATTCATGTTAAATCTCTGGTACTTTCAACTGGTTCGTTGTAGATAAATTGTTATACCGTATGTTGTAAAGAAATTGCCACTGATGTTTAGGAGTATTAACAAAATAAAGCACTTCACTAGAGAAGTTGCACAGTTTATCTGTGTATGTAGGAAGATATTGTTTTTAATTAGAGTATGGCAACCAACGGTAAATGGTATCTATTAAAGTGAGAGTGGCTTAAATTTGAATTGTAACATCATGTAATGTTGCAACAGTTAATTTTAATGCGCCATTTTTGCTTTGGTAGGTAATCATTATTTGCATTTCTTTCTTTTATTCAGTGTACTTTTATAAATTATAATCTCAGTATCATCAAAATGTTCAAGGTGAAAAGGCTCTTTCCAGGAGAGGCAGTTCTGGGGAGCAATTTAATTTGATTCGTCTTGAATTACTACGTCTGATTCCTGGCTGTGCAGTTTCTATATAGAATTTACATGCAAAGTTAGGTTTGGGCTTTGAATTCTATGGCACTGTCAAATTGGCTAATTTTAGTCCCACGATGCAGACAATATATAGTAATAATGATCAAGTCCACATACCTTTTATATCTCCTTCATTGCTTCTTTTGTCTTTTTAAGGTCCATTCTCTTTATCAATTTCGCAAATTTACAACTTGGAATTTACTTTATTTATACTGCCCCTGTTTAATTTTCGTCAATTTCATTTCTTTTTCATAATTAGATTATTTGCTTTTCATTCTTTATTTATACTGCCACTGTTTAATTTTCGTTAATTTCAATTCTTTTTCATAATTAGAGATATGTAGAGATGAATTTGGGGATTTTTAAAATAAATTTATTAGTGTGGGTTGAAATCGTGGGAGAGATGTTAAAATCCAAAACAAGTTAATGTTTAATCCATTGTCAGTAGATTTCGGCAATGGTGAACCGCAAGAAACGAACCGTCGAAGAGCTCTACAATGCGACTGTGATGATTAAGAAACTAGAGGCATGTAATTTATGTTTCCATTCCTTTCAATTTTAATTTCTCCTAATGTTTTCGTAATTGAGCACTTCATTTTTCTGTAATTAATTTTGTTATTTGCACATTTATTATTATTGGGATTTTTAAAATAAATTTAACTTTGATGTGTTTTTGTTGGTAATTTATAACTCCAGTGGCTATGTATAAACAAACATATTTTTTTCTTATCAGTTATCATGCTTAGGATGCTAGGTGCTTTAGGTGGCATCACTATGTAATGCAGACATGGTTTTGTAAATGAATGTAAACATTTGGCTAATGCTTTTGGACACTGTAATTGATGTTATTTAGTTTTCTTTCTAGATCACCCCAATTTTGAGTGGTAGCTGTCGAATGCAAGGGCCAGTTAATGAAATAGACTACGATGATCAATTGAATAAGGTGCGATTATAGGGTAATCAAATGTTATTCTTATTACTATTAGTATATTGCATTGTAATGGTACATTGTAATGTCCTAGGGTTGTATGTATACAATTAGTAGAATATCAAGTTAATTGTTCATATTCCCATTTTGGAATTGAAATGATCCATGTTTTAGGTAACCTAGATCAACCATGAGAAGAACACCAAATATAGTGAGTTTTGTTATGGTTAATTGGCATCAATTATCTTTTTAACTACATTATCAGTTTTCATTACTCGACAATTTTTAGCTGGCTATTTAAATGTTTACTATGCATATTTATATTTAAACCTCTATACCATTTTCTTTTAGCTTTCAAGTTTATAATTGACTTTTTGTTTACACTTATATTGCAGTGTGTTTTATATGTTAATATTGATATTCATTACGGTGATGGTGTCGAGGAAGCTTTTTATACTACTAACAGGGTCATGACTGTTTCATTTCATAAATTTGGAGATTATTTCCCTAGTACAGGGGACGTACAAGATATTGGATATGGTACTGAAAAATATTACTCTCTTAATGTTCCATTAGATGATGGAATTGATGATGAAAGCTACCAGCCCTTATTTAAACCAGTTATGGGAAAAGTGATGGAAGTCTTCAGGCCTGGTGCAGTGATCTTATAGTGTGGTGCAGACTCTTTATCTAGGGACAGGTTAGGTTGTTTTAATTTATCAATTAAATGTCATGCAGAATGTGTGAGATAAATGAGATCTTTCAATATGGCCCTAGTTTTGCTGGGTGGAAGTGGCTACACAATACGAAATGTTGCTCGCTGTTGGTGCTATGTGGTAGCTTTATATTCTTCATAATCATCATGTCTTATTTATTTATGCTCTAAGATAGCATCATGGTTCTTAATATTCTACTTTGAGGGTGTATTTGGTTAATGTGCATTTGGTTAACTATTGGTAACTGCTAAGATTCTCAATTGATAGAATATAAAGTTAATATATACCCTAAACTGGCAATGAGGGGGTAGTTTTACTTATGAATTTACTCACTGGGTCACATATGGATAGCATATCACAAAATAACAAATTCCATGAAATTCTTACTTTATTTCTAAAAATTGCTCCAAACATTTCTTCCTAATTGAACTATAATCTGATCCTAATTTATATTTGGTGTTCTGCACTTTATGTGATGAGAAACCTTGAGTTTGTAACTAAGTTATTGCTTTTTGTCATGTTAGACCGGGTGTTCTGGCTGGTAAGGCTGCTGGAGTGGAAGTGGTTGCCGTACCATCTCTTCTAACACACTCCCATCTTTACAGTTCAGCAGATGAGGTGATAAATTCTCTTCTTGATCTGTGACCTGAAAAGTGGGGCTTACCATAATTTCAAGACTGTAAACATCTGTCACTTTTTCGACCATTTATTGATAAGATTGTTGTGTGTAAGCCATTCTCATCAGATTAGATGAATGTCTCTCGCCTTGGTGTAAAGAAATCCTTAGGTGAAATGGCTTTAGCCCTCATATCTACGTCTATGTTGCTAATCTTCAACAAACTAAAGTTGTGATGGAACCTCGGTATATTAATCAACTATAACTTTTTGTAATTTCTTTTGGTTGATTCAGTCAGGAGTTAATGAAGGTGCTATACATCTGGAAGAGTTAAATATTCTATTATGCAGAAGGTATGAATTTGTTTAAGATGTCATGTGTGTTTTTGTCTACTTGGTTGAAATATGTCAGCTAGGCGTGGGAGAATTAGTGAGTTTCCAGTATATTGCATCCCCTTGCTTACACATCATTGCTTTTTGAAACAGTTGTCCTGGATACTGGGAGGAGCGTCTTAAGTCTGAAAGAGTAGAACAAATTCGGCAGACAAAGGAGCACTGGGAATCCCAATGCCGGTTGTTCATGGGTTGAATATGAAATTTTCCTTTAAGTGTTTGTATAGTGTTAGTTCGGAAACCCTTTGATGTCTCTGTTATTTCGTAGGGCTTGCACATGCTGCGAACTAGCAATAAGTTTGTACATAATATTGTCTGTATATTCCTTTGTTGTTCTATGTTGAAAGTTTCAACACCTATGAATTTATCAGAAAGGTGTTATCCTCTTGGTGATTTATTACATGGCCTTTTATTTTTATTTTTTTAATTGTTGTTATTACAAAGATTTATTTGTCATGATTAGGCTTCAGCAGCCATTGTTATGATTAGCCTTCATTATGTGTTTCTTGATTGAAAGTATTATCATTTGAGGTTTTTTACTGTTAACTTTTTTCATATTTCATCTTTCATAATAGTCGAAATATATTTTAGTCTGACACAAACACAAAAACCTATGCCAAATCCCAAGACTTAAAATAGATTTTGAGGTTGAAAGTGTCTTAAGATATTTGCCTACCACAATCTGGTATCTTTGTAAACATTTGTATGTTCAATCAATCCAACCAAGTACTTGATCTCAAAAGATCCCTATTTCATGCACCTATTGACTTCATAATCTCCATTGATCTGAACTGGAAAGCTTGACAAAAGTAGACATCGTTGACATCAAATTAGAGGAAGAAAGTAAACAAATAACATAGCAGTGATTTGCAATATGTTTCCTTAAATTTATAATATAAATCAGTTGGCTATGCTTTAGTCAAGAAAAAATAATTTGTCCACAAGTTGAGGTCACTTACTTTGCCACTAGCTTAAAAGCAATAGTCACATACTTAGAGTGTAATGCATAAATCGGTAAACTCTCACCACTACCCCCTATAATGTATATTCATTTGTTTTTCTGTGTAAAATTTGATTATCACACAATAATATACCATCTTCTTATTATATTTTAATTTATTAATTGTACGTACACATTTATTATTAAAAATTTAAATAATCCTGCCACAACGCGCGAGTTTGTATCTAGTAATAATCTGAAAACCAGTACTCATTTATGAGTCATTGATGAGTAGGATTTTTACCTGCGAATCAGATCCTTTGTAGCTTAAGTTGTTGCCTGTTTTCAATTATTTAGTTAGTTTTTATCTATATTTTGTTGTTATTATGTCTAAATTCTATGATGCAAGGCTTTATAGATCTTTTCCAGGTTTCAGGGCATTTTTACTGTATTGGCGTCGCAGCGCCAAGGTTGCACTTCGAGCCTGAACCACAGTGCCAAAGCAAGGCAAGTCCCCTGTTAATTGGCGCTGCTCAGCGCCATACTCGGCGCCCCCGCTCCACTCCCGGTGCCCCAGCACCATACTCGGCGCCCCAACGCTTTCCTTTGAGGTTAACTTCGCGCCACAGCGCTGAGGCCCCAGTATGTAGTCGCGCTGCAGCGCCACCTCCGGTCCTTTGAAGCCTACGTGGCGCCGTAGTGCCACTTGCTAGTTCAATGCTCGTGCCGCAGCGCGAGCTCCGGTGTCTAGACAGTAATGAGGCTTTAAATGACCTAAGGAGAGAGAGAGTCCAAGACTTAGTTATTATCAGCCGCCTGCGATAGAAATCTCAGACAGTTAGCGTAGCTTATAGATAGTTATTACAGTATTAATTTTCTAGAATAGAAAGAAGCTGTGCTTTAAGGGAAAGAGAGTTATTGCATTCGACAGAGCTCAGGAGCTACACAGTGAAAAGAAGATTTGGAGGAAGAACACTTCAAAATAGGGGTTTTCTTATTCTAAATCTCTCATTTATTTGTGTATTTCTGATAATGTGGAATGTATTGAAAATGTGTGTTAGTACCATAGTTATGAACTAACTCCATTTTTAGGATTGCAATGTAACCTTTTATTTATCTTAATTAACTTTCTCTCCTATTTTATATAATGAATCATTCTGGAATGGGTTGTTGTATTTCTTACTTAATGATTAATTGCTTTATAGAGTAATTGGTATTCATAATAATGGAAATTGACAAATGGATGTTATTATCTATCTTTAAATACAACAACACCTGTTATGACCATGCCAATGAAATGTGTTCATAAACTACTAATAGGATAGACATATCTCTATTTGCCTTGTGCGACCTTGAGACTTAGCTTAATGACCTTGGCCTAGTTATTATCACTAATAGACATATTGTGATTTATCTAGCTAGGGATGTGCATTTGACCTTCGACAGAAGCTTATGCGTATTTACTGTTCTCGGTTAATCATTCCTTGATTCGTTTGTAATTTGGAGAGTTAGGAGATTAGGTGATGCATTAGGGGAATTGTAATCCTATCTTGACTTCCTAGCACAACTACTTCTCTTATTCTTAATAGTTTTATTCATATAGCTTAACCAACCATCGTGTTTACTTGTTTAGATAAGATAAGTAACGACTTTACCTTAGTATTTGTATTCTCTTAAGACTTTGTCCTCGTGGGTTCGACATTCTACTTTCATATATTACTTGTGGACCGCGTATGCTTGCGCACGATTTAGCAATAGCGAAATTGACCAACAAGTTTTTGGCGCCTTTGCCGGGGACTTAGTATTATTTGTTATTCAATATTAACACTAAGTCAATACAATCTTAATTTAAACTGATTCTTCTGTATAACTCTCTTTTCAGGTAGTCTTTACTATTTATGCCACCTCGAAGGGGACGGATTATAATACCTCTCGATCCTAAGGTTGATAGAATGTACAGACGACTGCGAAGAGAAAATTCTCGGGACAAACCTACTCCTGTTAGAATGGCTGAGGAACTTCATAAATCTCTAAGGGAGTATGCCATGCCTCAAATCAATGATCTCCAGGCAAGCATTCTCAGGCCCGCAATCCAAGAAAATAACTTCGAGATAAAGCCAGGCACCATTCAAATGTGCACTAACATTCAATTTGGGGGATTGCCAAATGATGACCCGAATGATCATTTGATAAACTTCGTGGAGATCTGCAATACCTTTAAGTGCAACGGAGTGACTGACGATGCCATCAGACTCTGGTTGTTTTCGTTCACCCTAAGGGACAAAGCCAAGAGCTGGCTATATTCATTACTGTTAGGCTCCATCATCACATGGGCTGACTTGGCTCAAAATTTCATGGCGAAGTTCTTTTTGCCCGCCAAAACCGTCAGACTCAGGCATGAAATTACCTCATTTATCCAGTTCGATTCAGAATCTTTATATGACTCGTGGGAGCGATTCAAGGATCTTCTAAGGAAATGCCCTTACCATGGATTGCCAGAATGGCTTCCTATCCAGACCTTTTATAATGGGCTATCCGGATCAACTCGTTCGAGTATTGATGCCACTTTTGGAGGGGCCTTCATGGCTAAACATCACACAGCAGGGTACGAACTAGTGGAAACAATGGCGGCCAATAATTATCAATGGCCGAATGATAGGCAAGCCCCTAGAAGAGCAGTGGGGGTATATGAGGTTGACTCATTCAAATCATTAGCGGCTCATGTTGTAGCGCTAACGAAACGGCAAGACACCATGGGACCATCAGCAGTGCATAATGTGCAGAGTGTAGTAGTCCAATGTGAGTTATGTCAAGGGAGCCACCCTACTAATCAGTGTGTAATAAGCCCTGAGTCAGTTCAATTTGTTTCCAATTTCGGGCGGCAACAAAATGCTAATCTTCCCACTTATTACCACTTGGGTTTGAGAAATCATCCCAACTTCTCTTGGGGCAACAACAACAACAACCCCAATCAAGCATAACCTTCATCCACCAGGCTGAATTTTTCTAACCCTCCGGGTTTTCAATCTCAGAATCAGTACAATCCACAACCGCATAGCTCTCAAAATCAGTTCCACCATCCACCACCTCAACAGGAGAGAAAGCCTAGTTTGGGGGATCTCCTATCATGGTACATTTCCCAGAATGAAACAAGGAGTAACAATCAAGAAGCCTCCATTCGGAATCTTGAAGTACAGATGGGACAATTGGCCACTGCTTTAAACAGTCGTCCACAAGGCACATTGCCTAGTGACACTGATGTCAACCCGAAACGTGAAGCCAAAGAACAATGCAAAGCAATGACACTCAGATGTGGGAAAACTACTAATGAATAAGGTGGAAACATTTCTCCAGTGGAAGAGGAAGTTAGTGATAAGAAACCTGAAATGGAGAAGAATAATGAGAAATCTGGGGGTGAGCCAAGTACTCAAGTTAGCCCTACAACACCAACCCCTCCAATGAGTACAGTCAATCCTCCTTTCCCTCAGCTGCCTTTCCCACAGTGTCTGTAGAAACAAAAGCTAGGCAAGCAGTTTTCCAAATTCCTGGAGGTATTCAAGAGGCTTCACATAAATATCCCATTTGCAGAGGCGTTGGAGGGAATGCCAAGTTATGTCAAGTTTATGAAGGACATACTATCTAAGAAGCGAAAAATGGGGGATTATAAAATAGTGGCTCTGACTGAGGAGTGCAGTGCCATTCTACAAAACAAGCTCCCACCAAAGCTCAAAGATCCAGGAAGTTTCACAATTCCTTGCACTATAGGGGACCAATTCATAGGCAAGGCTTTATGTGATCTAGGGGCTAGCATTAACTTGATGACTCTGTCCATTTATAAGAAGTTGGGGCTAAATGAAGCAAAACCTATATGTGTAACCTTACAATTAGCTGATAGATCTCTCATGTACCCGAAGGGGATAGTAGAGGATGTGCTTGTCAAGGTTGACAAGTTCATCTTCCCAGCTGATTTTATTGTCCTAGATTTTGAGGAGGACAGGGAGGTCCCTATAATATTGGGCAGGCCATTCTTGGCGACGGGGAGGACCCTAATTGATGTATAGAAAAGGGAGTTGACAATGAGGGTTCAGGATCAAGAAGTGACATTTAATGTCTTCAGATCGATGAAATATCCTAACACTCCTGAGGACTGCTTACAGATTAATACAATTGATAATTCAGTTAGGGAAGTGTTCTTAGAAACCTGCATTACGGATCCCTTAGAAGCTACATTGACAGGGGCCAGTACTACTGAAGAGCCCACACCTGTGGAATTTTCCAAGTGGCTAGATACGCCCCAAAGATATAAATAATTCCAAAGATAGTTTGAGTCTTTAAATGATGATGAGGCATCAACTTCTAAGGCCCATCCGTCGATCATGGAACGTCCTGTCTTAGAATTAAAGCCTTTGCCAAATCGCCCGAGGTATGCTTACTTAGGGAACTCATCCACTTTACCTGTAATAATTTTTGCTTCTCTAAGTAAGTGTCAGGAAGAAAAGTTGCTGCTTGTTCTCAAGCAATACAAAACGGCCCTGGGGTGGTCAATTGCTGACATTAAAGGGATTAGCCTAACTCTATGCATGCACAAAATTTTATTGGAGGAAGGGTCTAAGCCATCTATTGAGCATCAGAGGTAGTTGAATCCCATTATGAAAGAGGTGGTTTGAAAGGACATCATAAAATTACTGGATGCAGGCATCATCTACCCCATATTTGTTAGTCCTTGGGTCAATCCTATCCAATGTGTGCCAAAGAAAGGCGAAATAACTGTAGTGCCCAACAAAAACAACGAGCTGATTCCCACCAGAATGGTGACTGAGTGGAGGGTGTGCATGAATTACAGGAAATTAAACAAATCTACCTGTAAGGATCACTTCCCTCTTCCATTTATTGATCAGATGCTTGACAGGTTAACTGGGCATGAATATTATTGTCTCCTGGATGGTTACTTAGGGTATAATCAGATTTCAATTGCTCCTGAAGATCAGGAGAAGACGACGTTCACATGCCCGTATGGGACCTTTGCCTTCCAAAAAATATCTTTCGGGCTATGTAATGCTCCCGTAACATTTCAGCGGTGTATGATGTCGATTTTCTCTGATATGGTTGAAAAGACCTTAGAATTCTTCATGGATGACTTTTCGGTATTCGGGAGATCTTTTGATAATTGCTTGAGGAATCTGATTGTCGTTCTCCACAGATGTGTTGAGACTAACCTTGTCTTGAATTGGGAAAAGTGATACTTCATGGTTGAAGAGGGCATTATTCTGGGTCACAGGGTTTCTGCTGGCGGCATTGAGGTTGATAAGGCAAAAATTGATGTGATTAATAACCTCCCACCACCGACATCAATAAAATAAGTAAGGAGTTTCCTCGGGCATGAAGGTTTTACAGAAGGTTTATCCAGGACTTCTCACGGATAACCAAACCGTTGTGTACACTATTGGAAAAGGACATGCCTTTCCAATTTGATGAAGCCTGCCTGAGTGCTTTTGAGTTATTAAAGAAAAGACTTATCTCGGCTCCTATTGTTGTAGCCCCAGACTGGACCTTCCCTTTTGAGCTAATGTGTGATGCCAACGATTTTGCAATTAGGGTAGTGTTAGGCCAGAGAAGGGAGAAGGTCTTCCACACGATATGCTATGCCAGTAAAACGCTAACTGATACTCAGCTGAATTATACTACCACTGAGAAGGAGCTGTTGGCAATAGTCTATGCATTTGATAAGTTTCGTTCCTACCTCATCGGAATGAAAGTGATTGTATACACTGATCACTCGACAATCAAATATTTGATTGAGAAGAAGGATGCTAAGCTGAGATTGATAAGGTGGGTTCTAATACTCTAGGAGTTCGATCTAGAAATTCGAGACAAAAAGGGGACAGAAAATCAGGTAGCGAATCACTTATCAAGGTTGGAGAACACCCCATATTTGGGAGATGCTGACAAAGCCATTAATGATTTCTTCCCGGAAGAACAACTTTTTGTCATTCAAAGCAAAGCCCCGTGGTATGCAGACTTTGCAAATTATGTCACGTGCCAAGTGCTTCCTCCAAACCTGAGCTATCAATAAAGGAAGAAATTCCTAAAAGATGCCAATTAATATCTGTGGGATGATCCCTTCTTGTTCAAGCAATATTCTGATCAAATTATGCGAAGATGCTTATCGGATGAGGAAATTGAAGGTGTGCTACATCACTGCCATTCTTCAAATTATGGAGGTCATTTTGGAGGTCAACAAACTGCAGCTAAAGTGCTTCAGTCTGGATTTTATTGGCCCACCCTATTCAAAGATGCACACACATATGTGTTGCACTGCGACAGATGCCAAAGGGTGGACACCATATCAAGACGACATGAATTACCACTGGAAAATATCCTGGAGGTGGAATTATTTGATGTATGGGGTATCGCTTCATGGGTCCATTCCCGTCCTCCTTCAATAATCTCTATACCCTTGTGGCGGTGGATTATGTCTCCAAGTGGGTGGAAGCAGTTGCCTTGCCGACTAATGACGTGAAGGTTGTGCTTCAGTTCCTTAAGAAAAACATTTTCATTCGTTTTGGTATGCCTCGGGCTATTATCAGCGATGAAGGGTCGTATTTTTATAACAAATACTTTAAAGCCCTTCTAGCTAAGTATGGGGTGACCCATAAGATAGCCATCGCTTATCATCTACAGACTAGTGGCCAAGCCGAAATTTCTAATCATGAAGTAAAACGAATCTTGGAGAAAATTGTTAATCGCAAGGACTGGTCTAAGAAGCTCGACGATGCCTTGTTGGCTTACTGCACAACTTACAAAATGCCTATCGGAATGTCTCCATATAGGCTTGTCTATGGTAAGGCATGCCATCTTCCAGTAGAGTTGGAGCACAATGCTTATTGGGCTATCCAAAAGCTTAACTTTGATTTAGAAGCAGCCGGTGAGAAACGTCTCTTGTAACTCAATGAATCGAACAAATTTTGTCTGCAAGCGTACGAAAACGCTAAGTTGTATAAGGAGAAAACAAAGAGGTGGCACGATAAAAAAATCCTCGAAAGAACTTTCGAGTCGAGTCAGAAGGTTCTTCTCTTTAACTCCCGTCTGAAGTTATTCCCAGGGAAATTAAAGTCTAGATGGTCAGGGCCATTCACAATTGCCAAGGTTTATCCGTGTGGGGCAATAGGTCTCTGACAAAACCTTCAAGGTTAATGGTCAGCGGTTGAAGCATTACTGGGGCGGCGAGGTAGACCGGCAGAACACCTCCATCACATTGGGAGACCCGGTGTAAGACGGGATAACAGTCAAGCCGACGACTCTAAATCAAGCACTTGATGGGAGGTATCCCTATCTCAATTTCAAATAAATTACTTTTATTTTTAGTAACTTCAGCCTTGTTTTGGTTGTCATTAGTTACTATCTGTAGTTCTTAGTATAACCTATAGTCTGTACAGTGCATGTATGCTAGTATGTGTCTTTCAGTAGTTAGGACTTGTGAATAATGTGTTTGTTGAGTTTTGTTGGGTTGATTTCTGATATGAGATTTTGGCCTGTGTAGGATTACTTAACTCTGAGAAGTTTTTACTCCGCGCTGCGGCTCCAAGATTCTATTGACATTCGCGCTGCAGCGCCAGTGTCACGCTGCAGCCTCAAAATTTGCGCTGCAGCGCCGGACCAAAGGAGGATCTTGTAAGACCCCAACTTATTAATGAATAAAATCAAATTTTCTCTAAATATTATTGTGAATAATAAGGGGTTAATTTGATATAATACTTTGGTTATAGGTGAAATGTGCAAATTTTGCAAAATAAGCAAGTGGTTATAAAATATTGATTTTGTCGGGGAATATTCGTTTGGTCGTGGAATATTCTTGTTGTCGGGGAATATTCGTACGACGGCGCAGCCTTGTGTGGGCCCCATAACGGATTGCGATTGGATGAAGAAAACGACAAGTATAAGTTATTTATAAATAACGTCGTAGTTGTTACCGTTAATACTGTTGGAATACCCGGTGGTTAAAATACAGTAGCACACGGTATTACACCAATTATTGATTCTTACGTAAGAAGGCACTACTCAATAATTGTTACAGTAGTTATTGTTCAATATTTTATTTTATTGATTCAATAATTGTTGCGTTGATATTTTATATTATTGTTGTTTCAATAATTGTTGCTGCACAGTATTTTCCATTATCAGATCAATAATTCATATTATTTGAATAATATTATTAGATAACATTATTGGCAATGTCTAGAAAGTTCTGTCTAAGGAGAGGTTTGGTCATCTAATTGCGCGCCAGTAAGGAGAAATCCTTATTGGAAAGCCCCCTCTTTCCTGGGAACGGTCTGGTTGTCATAAATGTGATTCTGTAATATTATTTGTGAATAATTAATTATTGATTCATATGATAATGAAATATTTATTTTATGTGGATATAAATGAGGGATATATTTTTGTGGTTAAAAATGAAAGAGTTAATGTTGAGGTTTTTATCAGTATTTTTGTCGGAATGGAGGTATTAAAAAATAGGGTTTTTGAGATATTTTGCGGGGGTTATAATTTTTAATCCGATCGTTGGATCATGGTAATTTTTGGATATGTTATACATATATAAGTTGAGTATATGTCCACAAATTTTGAACCATTAAAAATGAACGTATGATTTATTATGAATTTTACGAGATGACTGGTTCAGAAATTGTTGAATTTTCGGAGTTTATCATTTTGATAGAAAATTGTAGAATTGGTGGGCCTCACTCTTGGTTGGTGAAAAATGTGCTGAGATTTTTATTCAAATGTGGTGGGTGGAAATAGTAGCAGGTAAAGCCATCAGGTTGCAGGTTAAGTCTGCTTCGGCGTGCTAACATTTTCCTATAAATAGAGGGCTAAGTTAGAATTGAAAATCACACCAGAAACAAGTTTTCTCTCTTTCTCTCTCTAGATTATTGAGTGTATTTTGTGAGTATTTAGATACTTTGAGAGTTTCTATTCATCAGAGTAAGTTTCTTTCGGCCTTATACCGGTATTCCGACCAGAAGTACTGATATTTTGAGGTAAGAGATATTATTTTCTTCTTAATGATATTATTTTCTTTAATATCATTATGCTGAAATATTGATATGAGTTTTTATCAAATTTAGAACTTTTTGTGTCGGGGTTACTATTCACGTATACGGCACTATTCACGTATACGGTACTATTCACGAATACGGCACTATTCACCGAAAAATAAAAATTTTTCCTTTTTGTCCAAGATGTCTATTATGGTTACTATCTTTGATTGTATCCATGTTTTAATCTTTATTTTTGAATTCTGCTTCACAATTGATTATTATGAAGTATTATTGATCTTGGATAAACTGTTATACGAATCCCTAATATTTGTCCTTCTGTCTCACTGGATTCGTTCTTTTTAAGATATTTTTCATCATCCTTAGTTCTAAATGATGATATTACTGAATATCTTTGGCCTGTAGTGCAAAGATATATGATTACTTGATGAATATCTTTGGCCTGTAGTGCAAAGATGAACATGTGTTGAGATGAACATGACTGACAGGTGATACAAATGAATATCTTTGGCCTGTAGTGCAAAGATAAATATTTGGATAAAGATGATTATTAATTGATGTTACAGGGATAAAATATTGATGATGGACTTTTAAATCTTAAAAGATAGTAGAATTCTTTCTCTACTTGACTCTTCTAATGGTTTGCTGTTTCCGCTGCAGTTGTTGATCTAAAACTTGTTGTCGATTATATTCTATCAGATTTTTCCCTGTTGAAGACTAACGATAATTTGTTTGTATATTATCTTAGTCATAATATTCTTTACTGGGCTAGTTGAGCTCACCCTTTTCCTTTTTGTTCCATTTTTCTTCTCAGGAGGTGAGAACATAGCAGAATCTAGTCGGGGTATGGAGTGATGGTTCTAGAAAGATGTTTTAGCAGTCCTCACTATTTCTGTAAAATAGTGTTTGAATAATTGTAATGAGGATTTATTTAACTGTGGATATTGTCCAGGAGACAATATTTGTATTTAAACTCACAGTATGTGTTGTCGTATTTTGCACGACAATTGTATTATTGAAGTTGTAGTTTGCTTTCTGTACCATGTATTTGGCGACTCAGAATGGGTGTTGTATACCTATTTTGGGGGCGTCACAGTTGGTATCAGAGCTTAGGGATATGATCTTTGGCTGAGATGTGAGACAAGAACTAGGAGGGGAGAGACGGGGAATTCCTTCTCTAGTATGACCTGACTAAGTTTATTTGGTATTTATTTGGTCGGTCAGAGTATAGGGATAATATATGACATGACTATTAACCCTTGTTTTATGGCAGTATTTAAGAATGACAGCTAAAAACGTTAATAATGGAGTAAATCAGACCGTGGAGACACCTTTGATCACCACCCAGGGGAATGTGCAACAGGAAGGCAATATTCCTCCTGTAAACAACGTTACCGAGCAAACGATGAATGATGAAATGTTTAGGAGCTTTTTGCAGTTCATGCAAAATCAGACGAGGGAGACTCATGTGTAGAATACTGGTGGAAATGATAACAACGCGCGGTTTGTCACAGCCAAGCAGTTCAAAGAATTGGGACCAACAGAATTTAAGGGAAAGCCGGATCCGATCATGGCGGAAACGTGGGTCAAGCAAATTACCAAGATATTCGATGTCTTGGGATGCACGGAGGAACAGAAGGTTCCATTTGCCACCTTTATGTTCCGCGGTGAGGCAGACTACTGGTGGGAGTCTGTGAAGCGTACCCAGCTTGACGCACTCAACATGTCCTGGGAAACATTTCAAAAACTGTTCAATGGCAAGTACTTTCCTGAAAGTATTCGTCATATGAAGGAGGTGGAGTTTATCAGACTGGAACAAAACAACATGACGGTGTCCCAGTACGAGGCGAAGTTTGCAGAGTTATCCAGGTTTGCACCTCATTTGGTCGAAAATGAGGAACGAATGACAAGGATGTTTCTGAGAGGTCTAAATCCCGAGATTCGGCAATATCTTATCTCTCATAAATTTTTTTTATATTCAGATGTTGTAAACAGGGCTCAATTATAAGAGCGAGATAATGAGTATTTGCAACCGAGGGACCACCACCAGGGTCATACCGGTGGCGACAGTCATCGAAGCAATAAAAACCAGCAGGGAGAAAAACATTCGGACAAAAGCGGTAACCACTCTAGTGGTAGTCGTGGTCGTGATAATAGAAGGAGCGAGTCGGGAGGAGATTTCAAGAAGAGAAGGTACAACAATGATAACGTGAAGACGTCAGCATAAACATCAACTGTTTCTAGGGGAGGAGAACGACCACCGGTCGTATTTTACAAATGTGGGAAAGAGGGACATATCAGCCCAAACTGCCCACAACAATCCAAGGTATGTTATAACTGTGGAAAGGAGGGTCATATAGCTCGAGAGTGTTCTGTAGCAAAACCAAGTTCAGCGGGGATGGTGACTCCAAAAGCTGTCCCGGATAAGTCAAAATCAGCGGTTTCTGGAAGAGCGTTTGTCGTGACTGCCCAAAACGCGAGGAACCCGAACGAAGGTATAACGGGTTAGTTAATTATAAATTCTTGCGAAGTTTATACCTTACTAGATACCGGTTCTATCCATTCTTTTATCTCTCCTACTTGTGCTCAACGTTTAAACTTGACTCCGGAGAAATTAGACTTTGACCTATCTGTGGAGACCCCGTTAGGAGAAACTTTCATTACATCTACAGTTTATAAATCTTGCTTAATCCAAGTTGGCACAATCACATTACCTGTTGACCTTATCTCTTTAAAGATACTTACTTTTGATGTGATTTTAGGAATTGATTGGTTAACTACTCATCATGCCAAAATTAATTGTTTTCATAAGGTTGTTAGTTTTCATATTCCTAACCAACCTGTTATGCGAATTCAAGCAACCAAACCACTAAAATCAATCGCTGTCATACCAAGTCATAAAGCCATTCGTTTATTAAAAAACGGATGTCAAGCTTTCTTAGCCCATGTCATGGACTTGAACAAAAATACGTCAGATTTGAATGATATTTCTGTTGTTAGTGAATTTCCTGACGTATTTCCTGGCTTAACCCAGAGCGTGACATTTAAATTTTGTATTGATCTTCAACCCGATACAAAATCCATTTCTAAAATCTCATATTGAATAGCTCCTATTGAACTTCAGGAGTTAAAAACCCAACTATAGAAGTTGGTACCCGAGCCTCTATCTGGTGACTTCCTTTGTGGAATGCACCAAAGCCAGACTCTCCGTAAGGGACTCTATATTTTTGTGGTGGTAAAATAATAGGTGCCATTGTGACGTGCTATCCAAGATTGGGATATAAATAACAATTGAGAGCAACCGAAGTCGGTAACCGAAGTACGTAGCTTTCTGGGCTTAGCTGGTTATTATCGGAGATTTGTGGAAGGATTTTCTCGAATCGCTACTCCGTTAACTCAGCTGACTCGGAAAGATACAAAATTCGTATGGAGTGAGGAATGCGAGAAGAGTTTCCAAGAACTCAAGAAGAGACTCATTTTGGCACCTGTTCTGACAATACCATCTGGTTCGGATGGATTTGTTATCTACAGCGATGCTTCAGGCAAAGGGTTAGGATGTGTTCTCATGCAACATGGGAAAGTCATAGCCTATGCCTCACGACAACTCAAAGAATATGAGAGAAATTATCCTACTCATGATTTGGAGTTGGCAGCAGTCGTTTTTGCGTTGAAGATCTGGAGACACTACCTGTATGGGGAGAAAGTGGAGATCTATACAGATCATAAAAGCCTCAAATATTTCTTCACCCAAAAGGAACTCAACATGCGGTAGCGACGTTGGCTCGAGCTGTTGAAAGATTACGATCATACCATCCAATATCATCCTGAAAAAGCAAACGTAGTAGCTGACGCATTGAGTAGAAGATCATATGCGGGTACGAGTGCAATGTTGTTAACACAAAGGCCCATTTTGTATGACTTGCAAAGGATGGAGATAGAGATGAAGGCTCCAAGTACCCACATGATGATATCAAATATACGAGTAGAACCGACTTTAATCGATAAAGTTAAAGTTGCTCAAGCTACGGACATGGAGCTGATGCGTATGAAGAAGAAAGTGCAAGAAGGTGCTATTCCAGAAGCAAGAATTGATGAAGAAGGAATACTTCGAGTCAACTCCAGACTTTGTGTTCCTAACGATTTTGACTTGAAGCATAGAATAATGATGGAGGCACACAACACACCGTTTGCAATCTATCCTGGGAGTACCAAAATGTATCACGATCTTCGACATACATTTTGGTGGAGCAATATGAAAAGAGAGATCGCGGAGTTTATCTCGAGATGTTTAACTTGTCAACGTGTAAAAGCGGAGCATCAAGTACCAAAGGGTCCATTGCAACCACTTGAGATTCCGAAATGCAAGTGGGAACACATTACTATGGATTTTGTTACGGGTCTTCCCAAGGTTTCTCAAGGCATAGATGCGATTTGGGTTATTATTGATAGATTAACCAAGTCCACTCATTTCTTGCCGATACGTGAGACTTATTCCCTTGAACGTCTTGCTAGTATGTACGTGAACGAGATTGTGAGATTGCATGACATGCCAGTATCCATAGTTTCGGATCGTGACCCAAGATTCACTTCACAATTTTGGGTTAGCTTACAGAAAGCTATGGGCACGGATTTACGATTCAGTTCGGCATACCATCCTCAAACGGACGGAAAATCAGAGAGGACTATTCAAACTCTTGAAGATCTATTAAGACTTTGTGTCCTAGATCTCAAAGGGAGTTGGGATAAGTACCTACCATTGGTGAAATTCTCCTACAACAACAATTATCAGGCGAGCATAGGTGTGGCTCCATTCGAGGCGTTGTATGGAAGAAAATGTCGTTCTCTAGTATGTTGGAATGAGGTGGGTGAAGTAACATTGTTGGGACCAGAGTTGGTACGCATTACTACAGAGAAGATCCAAACGATTCGACAACGTATACAAACGGCACAAGATCGACAAAAGAGTTATGTGGATCTTCATCGGAAGGACGTGGAATTTAATATTGGGGATCATGTATTATTACGTGTTGCACCATGGAAGGGAGTTACAAGATTTGGGAAGAGAGGAAAGCTCAATCCAAGATTTGTTGGTCCATTTGAGATTCTTGAGCGAATAGGAAATGTGGCATATAGACTCGCATTACCATCAAGCATGTCTCGTGTTCATAATATTTTTCACATATCTATGCTTCGTAAATATGTTAAAGACCCGAACCACATTATTGAGTTAGAACCAGACGAGATAGCTGAAGATTTAACGTACGAGGAGGTACCTGTTAAGATCTTGGATAGGAAAGAGCATGTCCTATGCACGAAGGTTATACCACAAGTTAAGGTTTTGTGGAGAAACCATGCTATTGAAAAATGACCTGGGAGTTGGAATCAGAAATGTCCTCACCTTTTCGAAATATCAGGTACGTACGTCAATTTCGAGGACGAAATTTCATAAGGAGGGGAGGTTGTAAGACCCCAACTTATTAATGAATAAAATAAAATTTTTTCTAAATATTATTGTGAATAATAAGGGGTTAATTTGATATAATACTTTGGTTATGGGTGAAATGTGCAAATTTTACAAAATAAGCAAGTGGTTATAAAATATTCATTTTGTCGGGAAATATTCGTTTGGTCGTGGAATATTCTTGCTGTCGGGGAATATTCGTACGACGGCGCAGCCTTGTGTGGGCCCCATAACGGAAAGCGATTGGATGAAGAAAACGACAAGTATAAGTTATTTATAAATAACGGCGTAGTTGTTACCGTTAATACTGTTGGAATACCCGGTGGTTAAAATACAGTAGCACACGGTATTACACCAATTATTGATTCTTACGTAAGAAGGCACTACTCAATAATTGTTACAGTAGTTATTGTTCAATATTTTATTTTATTAATTCAATAATTATTGCGTTGATATTTTATATTATTGTTGTTTCAATAATTATTACTGCACAGTATTTTCCATTATCAGATCAATAATTCATATTATTTGAATAATATTATTAGATAACATTATTGGCAATGTCTAGAAAGTTCTGTCTAAGGAGAGGTTTGGTCATCTAATTGCGCGCCAGTAAGGAGAAATCCTTATTGAAAAGCCCCCTCTTTCCTGGGAACGGTCTGGTTGTCATAAATGTGATTCTGTAATATTATTTGTGAATAATTAATTATTGATTCATATGATAAGAAAATATTTATTTTATGTGGATATAAATGAGGGATATATTTTTGTGGTTAAAAATGAAAGAGTTAATGTTGAGGTTTTTATCAGTATTTTTGTCGGAATGGAGGTATTAAAAATCAGGGTTTTTGAGATATTTTGCGGGGGTTATAATTTTTAATCCGACCGTTGGATCGTGGTAATTTTTGGATATGTTATACATATATAAGTTGAGTATATGTCCACAAATTTTGAACCGTTAAAAATGAACGTATGATTTATTATGAATTTTACGAGATGACTGGTTCAGAAATTGTTGAATTTTCAGAGTTTATCATTTTGATGGAAAATTCTAGAATTGGTGGGCCCCACTCTTGGTTGGTGAAAAAATGTGCTGAGATTTTTATTCAAATGTGGTGGGTGAGAATAGTAGCAGGTAAAGCCATCAGGTTGCAGGTTAAGTCTACTTCGGCATGCTAACATTTTCCTATAAATAGAGGGCTAAGTTAGAATTGAAAATCACACCAGAAACAAGTTTTCTCTCTTTCTCTCTCTAGATTATTGAGTGTATTTTGTGAGTATTTAGATACTTTGAGAGTTTCTATTCATCAGAGTAAGTTTCTTTCGGCCTTATACCGGTATTCCGACCAGAAGTACTGATATTTTGAGGTAAGGGATATTATTTTCTTCTTAATGATATTATTTTCTTTAATATCATTATGCTGAAATATTGATATGAGTTTTTATCAAATTTAGAACTTTTTGTGTCGGGGTTACTATTCACGTATACGGTACTATTCACGAATACGGCACTATTCACCGAAAAATAAAAAATTTTCCTTTTTGTCCAAGATGTCTATTATGGTTACTATATTTGATTGTATCCATGTTTTGATCTTTATTTTTGAATTCTGCTTCACAATTGATTATTATGAAGTATTATTGATCTTGGATAAACTGTTATACGAATCTCTAATATTTGTCCTTCTGTCTCACTAGATTCGTTCTCTTTAAGATATTTTTCATCATCCTCAGTCCTAAACGATGACATTACTGAATATCTTTGGCCTGTAGTGCAAAGATATATGATTACTTGATGAATATCTTTGGCCTGTAGTGCAAAGATGAACATGTGTTGAGATGAACATGACTGACAGGTGATATAAATGAATATCGTTGGCCTGTAGTGCAAAGATGAATATTTGGATAAAGATGATTATTAATTGATGTTACAGGGATAAAATATTGATGATGGACTTTTAAATCTTAGAAGATAGTAGAATTCTTTCTCTACTTGACTCTTCTAATGGTTTGCTGTTTCCGCTGCAGTTGTTGATCTAAAACTTGTTGTCGATTATATTCTATCAGATTTTTCCCTGTTGAAGACTAACGATAATTTGTTGTATATTATCTTAGTCATAATATTCTTTACTGGGCTAGTTGAGCTCACCCTTTTCCTTTTTGACATTTTTCTTCTCAGGAGGTGAGAACATAGCAGGATCTAGTCGGAGTATGGAGTGATGGTTCTAGAAAGATGTTTTAGCAATCCTCACTATTTCTGTAAAATAGTATTTGAATAATTGTAATGAGGATTTATTTGAGTGTGGATATTGTCCAGGAGACAATATTTGTATTTAAACTCACAGTATGTGTTGTCGTATTTTGCATGACAATTGTATTATTGAAGTTGTAGTTTACTTTCTGTACCATGTATTTGGTGACTCAGAATGGGTGTTGTATACCTATTTTGGGGGCGTCACAGACCTACTGTAAACTCGCGTCGCGACGCCATCCAGAACACTCTTCCCCGCGCCGCGGCGTCTCAGTCTTCCCAATAGCTCGTGCCCCAGCACCATTATTCGCGCCCCAGCGCCATAGTGGGTAGTCTCCGCGCTGCAGCGCCATCCATTGCGCCACAGCGCCATCAACGTGTTTTTTCTATTTAAATGAGGCGTTTCACTTAAATTGTAGAGTTCTTCTCTCTCCTCTCATATCAGTTGCACCTTGCCCATTTTCCTCTCCAAGCGACGCCGTCTCCTCTCCCAGAGCCATTAGGCAACCTAACTGTCAGCTATTTCTTATCGTTTGGGCGCCCAACCGTCCTTTAATTGCACTACTGACCGTTGCCTCCGTTCACGCCTTCATCTTTATAAGCCAAGCAAGCAAGAGGTAAATTCTCGGTTGCGTTTTGGGTTGAAAAATTACTTAACAGAGCGTGCCTTTAGTGTTTTCTTGTAAATCAAATATGGCTTCTAAGCATCCTAGAACTAGTATTGGCCCTCCTCCTCCATCCTCTTCCCAGTCTCGTGCTCAGACTTGGGATGCAGTAAAATTTCCAACGGAAGAAGCCTATAAGCGGTATACTCAGAATTTCTTATCTCGTAGTTTGGTGCCTGAGCGAGGGCTTAGGCCTGATGATTTATTGGATGGTCAGATGAATACTATGATTACCAAAATGAAATGGGTGCATTTCACAAAGCCGCAAGAATCCTCCGTGGTCGCAGTAGTGAAAGAGTTCTACGCCAATGCCATTCCTAATGGTCCTCCGGCTGTTCCAGTGAGGGGAAAGCTAATCCCATTCGATAGCAAGGCTATCAATACCATTTATGGGACTCCTGACTATGCTGGTCACAATTATTGGGAGGTTGGGCTATGGAATTACAGCACAGACGACATCATCAGTAAACTGTGCAAGCCTGGGACGGTGTGGAAAACTAATGAGTTTCATGGTGAAAAGACGTTGTTCCCCTAGCAGGCTCTTAGCCATTATGGTAAGGCTTGGTACTCTTTTATATGTGCTAACATTATGCCTACGTGTCACTTGAGTGATGTAACTCGGGAGAGGGCAATTCTGCTCTATGCCATTGTTACTGGTTTGAAAATTGATGTAGGGGTACTGATTAACGAGTCCATTAAGAAGGAAATTAAGAGCAATGTTATGGCTGGCCTCCCACACCCATCTCTAATTACCCGTCTTTGCAAAAGGGGGGGTGTTTAGTGGGATAAGGAAGATGTCACCCTGACACCCATGTCTGTTATTGATCATTATCTTATAGGCCGCTATGGAGTCTGGGAGGGAGCACCATCGCACCCCCGAGGAGAGGGATTTTTTCCAGCCCCTCAGCAGTCGCCATCCAATGAACCACAGCCATCCACTGAAGCGGGTACCTCCACACACGTGCTTGTGCATCCTTCTTTTGAGACCGTTCATTCTGGGAGTCTCGCAAAAATTCTGAACAGCCTGAACTTCCTACACTGCAAGATAGACCATATTGCCGGATGGCAGAATCAATTCCACCATTTCCATGCAGAGTTTGCCAACACACTCTCCAACATTCATGCTACTTAGGGAGGAGACGATGCTAATTTCATGTCCTTTCCATTTCTAGCACCTCCAATTTATGCTCCTTATCCGCCATAATTTCTGCCTGCTAAGGGAGCCCACGCTGATAAGCCAGTGAACGTGGAGGATGATGGCGATGATGATGATCTTGAGGTGGTCAGTGGTGATGTTGATCTTGATGATATTGATGATGAATGTGGCGATGCTCCGGATACTTGATGATGAAGTCAAAAGGCCATTGAGGACACTGGCCAGATTACAAGTTTGGGGGGGGGGGAGACTTCCTTTTATTTATTTCATATATGAATTGTGTTAGTTATTAATATTTGAACTGCTATGTTTAGTTTTATGATTATGGTGTGAGGACTGGAGTGAATCAATTGGGCTTGAAAGCCCCAGACTTATTGTTTAACTATGTTTTATCTAATGTTTAGTATTATTGTGGTTAAGTTTTTGGTTTTTGGTGAATGATTTATTTTTTATTTTGGATGCATGCTTTGCATAGAAATATTTAAATTTATATATGAATGCATGTTTTTGGTTGTATATCTTATGTTTATATTTATTAACATTTTGGGATTGCATATTTGGGAATATTTTGGCTATGTCAGGTATCATTTGGTGGATAGCCATATTTTTTGGGTTTTACAATGATCATTGGTATAGTTATTGCCATTTGTTATGGCTTTGCCCTATTTTTGACCCTAATTTGTCAGGGGTACTTTATAGTTATAGTTTTTGCCTATTACATTTTGATTAACTCTAACCCTCAGTCTCTAACTGTTTATATGCTGGGTTAGGGTAGTTTAGCGCCTAAATTTTGATTGTGGTTTATGATAAGCTCAAGATAATTATTTTGTTTTCTTAGAATAGTGTCAAATTCATGCGATCTGGGGGCGTGTTATTTAGATAAATCGAGACTGTTTTGGATCCATCCTTTTAGCGAGCACTGACCAATTATTTTTTCTAGTTATGTGTCCAGATTTAGGTTGTCTTTTTACTGTGTTGAAAATATTATACGCTGTTAAGACTCTATTGATTTCAAGAATAAAAGACTTAAAGACTTTTACACTAAAAAAAGAAAGAAAAAAAGGGCTATTATAATAGCAGTCCTACGGTGGGTTAAGATGGAGCGTGGAAACGCACTTGCCCATAAACGCAGGCTGGTAAAATCTATTATGAACATATGTTATTTACGTGGCCTTTGTGCTTGAGTTATTAGATTCTTAGGGGTGTTCTACACCTAGTGCCCTAAAGTCATCTGGCTTGGGAGTCATTGATCGAAAGCTTGCTAATGGGTACTCTGTTTAGCCTAAAAGTAATCAAGTACTGTCTGAGTCGGAATTTACTTCATTATTCCAGAACTTTTTGATCCATTCTTGTTTTTGCATCATGTTTTTAATTCTTGTTAATTATGAGAGTTGCATAGTAAGCTTATTGGGTATCACAGTCGACTTGTGATCTTAATTTGAGTTATGACTAGTTAAGATGTTTGGTCTGCACACACACACACAGAATGATTCAATTACAGTCTCATGTTTATTAATAGACATTAAGCCCTTGTTTGTATGCGTTTTGTCCTATTCTCTGAGGATGTTTATGTTTGTGCTTAGAGGCCATAATATTAGTCTATAGGATTAGTTTCATTCGTATCTTGCAATTATGGGTTTGGATGTCTGTTAGTTTGCTTGAGGATAAGCAAAAGATTAAATTTAGGGGTATTTGATGAGTAAGATTTATACCTGCGAATCAGATCCTTTGTAGCTTAAGTTGTTGCCTGTTTTCAATTATTTAGTTAGTTTTTATCTATATTTTGTTGTTATTATGTCTAAATTATATGATGCAAGGATTTACAGATCTTTTCCAGGTTTCAGGGCATTTTTACTGTATTGGCGCCGCAGCGCCAAGGTTACACTTCGAGCCCCCGCCACAGCGCCAAAGCAAGGCAAGTCCCCTGTTAATTGGCGCTGCTCAGCGCCATACTCGGCGCCGCCGCTCCACTCCTGGTGACCCAGTGCCATACTCGGCGCCCCAGCGCCTTCCTCTGTGGTCAGCTTCGCGCCGCAGTGCCGAGGCCCCTATATGTAGTCGCGCCGCAGCGCCACCTCTGGTCTTTTAAAGCCTACGTGGTGCCGCAGTGCCACTTGCTAGTTCAATGCTCGCACCGCAGCGCGAGCTCCGGTGTCTAGACAGTAAAGAGGCTTTAAATGACTTAAGGAGAGAGAGAGAGAGTCCAAGACTAAGTTATTATCAGCCGCTTACGATAGAAATCTCAGACAGTTAGCATAGCTTATAGATAGTTATTACAATATTAATTTTCTAGAATAGAAAGAAGCTGTGCTTCAAGGGAAAGAGAGTTATTGCATCCGACAGAGCTCAGGAGCTACACAGTGAAAAGAAGATTTCGAGGAAGAACACTTTAAAACAGGGGTTTTCTTATTCTAAATCTCTCATTTATTTGTGTATTTCTGATAATGTGGAATGTATTGAAAATGTGTGTTAGTACCATAGTTATGAACTAACTCCATTTTTAGGATTGCAATGTAACCTTTTGTTTAGCTTAATTAACTTTCTCTCCTATTTTATATAATGAATCATTTTGGAATGGGTTGTTGTATTTCTTACTTAATGATTAATTGCTTTATAGAGTAATTGGTATTCATAATAATGGAAATTGACAAATGGATGTTATTATCTATCTTTAAATACAACAACACCTATTATGACCATGCCAATGGAATGTGTGCATAAACTGCTAATAGGATAGACATATCTCTATTTGCCTTGTGCGACCTTGAGACTTAGCTTAATGACCTTGGCCTAGTTATTATCACCAATAGACATATTGTGATTTATCTAGCTAGGGATGTGCATTTGACCTTCGACAGAAGCTTATGCGTATTTATTGTTCTCGGTTGACCATTCCTTGATTCGTTTGTAATTTGGAGAGTTAGGAGATTAGGCGACGTATTAGGGGAATTGTAATCCTATCTTGACTTCTTAGCACAACTACTTCTCTTATTCTTAATAGTTTTATTCATATAGCTTAACCAACCATTGTGTTTACTTGTTTAGATAAGATAAGTAACGACTTTACCTTAGTATTTGTATTCTCTTAAGACTTTGTCCTCGTGGGTTCGACACTCTACTTTCATATATTACTTGTGGACCGCGCATGCTTTCACGCGATTTAGCAATAGCGAAATCAACCAACAGTCATATGAATCTTCTCCTCCCCTTCTTTTCCAATCCTCCATTCATATCTGAATTATCTCTTATCCTTCATGTAATTGCTTTGCAGCTGCAGATACTTGAGCATAGTAATCATGAGGGCAAAGCCGGCTCTGAGTTTTTAAGGGCCTAAAGCGACAACAAAAAAATGAGCCTTTTGCGAATTGCTATTAAGATAAACATAAAAAAAACTAAGAACTTTCCCTGAACAAAAGAGCATCCGTACGAAAGAATACTAGTTTGCCATTGAGATTTGGGCCTATTTCATTGGGTAAATTTTATGTGGGCCTTTAAATTTAAACTGACATGATCTGGACTCTTTTGTTTTGGGTATATATATACATAACACAAATATCTCTTGGGGGCCTTAAAAATTTATAAATTTTAGCAGGCCTAAAGTCCTGGCACCTTGGGCTTTAGCCCAGGGCCGCTGCTGCATGAAGGGCATGACAGGCTACCTGCTTAATGAAATACTAGAGAGAAGGAAAAAATAACCTATGGCCTATGCTAGTCCTCTCCTGACATCCCTGTAGTTTTAAAAGTCAAATAAAATTGCTCAAATGGCTCCCTCTTTCATATTGTCAAGCCTTGATACATGACATAAAAAAGTGAGGTTTGTGATCGTGCTACTCTCTTTGATCTGTGTTTGGGTCTGGGGTGTGACACAAGTTAATTGGGGATATTTTAGGAAAGGTAGTTTTTACTAGAGTTGTGAGATCATCTCCCTTCCCCATCTCTCTTTTTTTTCTGCCCCTTCTTCCTCTGTTCCTCCCCTTACTCTGTTTCTGACTGGCTTAAGCCGCATGATTAAATTCTTCATCAGAAGAACTACTGTCTTCATCTGATTCAAAATCTGATTCATATTGATTTATTTGATAAGTAAAATATGATAATTCAAATTGATTTATTTGATAATTAAAATATAATAATGGATTCAAGAGTGGTTTCCTTATTCTTTTTAAAATATTATTTCTATCTGACATAGATAAAGTTGGTTCTTTATAGAATTCTCTCCCATAGTCAATTATTTCCACTACATGTATATATTCTTCACAGTTATATGTCTTAGTATAAGTGCTTTGATTTTTAGTTGCTCAAGCCCTTAGGACCCTGACACATTATGCAATTTTATGTTTAGAATAGTTATGATTACTCATAATAATTGTCTTGATCAAAGTAGCTTACATTTCCTTTTACGTTTCCTTCAAGTACATCAGCTGACATGTTTTGAATTAAATTTTATTTATTTATTGGTTTGTACTTCAGACTTTGCAGCGTCATTAAACTAGTTTCATATGGGCAGTAGAGTCTAGTAGAGAGATTAATCATGCATGTAAAATACATGAACGGATATTTATGGTTGATGAGTGCATATTATTCATTTATTTCGATTCTTTTATGTTTAGTTTATTTCATGTTTTGTTGTTTTGTTGTGTACACGAGCTTATTAAGGTGTTTTATTGATTTCAGGTTGAGTTAGAGATAAAACAGGAAAAAGATCAAAAATCATCGCTGATGGAGGTTCGGTGCGACCGCACCGGAAATGGCCTAGGATGCAACGTGGTCGCGCGACAACAAGAACTTAGAATCTCTAGAAGGATGGCGCGGTAGCGCTAATGCAAGGAAGAATCCTAGCACGATAACGTCAGGTTGGGGTTGACCAGAGTTGACTTTTGCTATTTTTCGGAGTTTTCTACTAGGAATGGGATTAGGATTTCTTCTATACTGATATTTTCTTTCTAAATTGGTTTTTATTTCCTTATGGAAACTAGGGTAATGAGTTGTAATTCCTTTTAGGATTTAAATTTCTAGTTCTCATAAGATTTAGGATTTTGTCTAGCACTATAAATACATTGTAATAGTCATGATTATAATGATCTTAGCTATACCATTGTAAACCTTAGTCTTGGGAGATTGAAGACATGAATTAACTTTTTTCAGTTCTAAGGGATGTTGAACCTTATTTATAATTAATATTTAATTGAGTATTCATTATTTATCCCTTCTTATATGAAATTTATTCTTGATAGTCTGATTTAATTGTTAAATGCTCTTTAGTTTAATTGATTTGATTTCTGCAGAATTGAGTTGATTAACAAATATCATATGCTAGATTAAGGAATAATATTACGTGTAATTGATATTGTTCTTAAGCACAAGTAGTAATTAGTAATAATTGATTGTGGACACACTTTTGGGTATTGCTATGATTATCAGAAAAAAATTAAACAAATCAAGCTTATGTGTTTGCTTCTTGGAATAGTCTAATTTTCTAGTTCTTAATGTTGCTGTTATATTAAATTTAGAGAGCTTGTTCTAGGTTGTATAATGGTTAGAATCTTGTGAAGAGCTTGTTTTATCGAGTGATAATCTAAGAGAATTTCAGGTAACAAAGCTTGTTGTTACTTAAGGCTATTAGTTTCATTGAAGGGTAAATAATGTTACACTTGATTAATCCATTGTTGTGAAAAGGTGATACTGAGCTGAAGTTTTAATTAAATATGTTTTCTTTAGTTAATTATAATTGATTTAAAACCCCCCAAATCTTTACTTTCTGTTTATAGTTAGGAACATTAGAATAAATATAAAACAAATTACTCCCTGTGAGATCGATCCTTACTTACTACTGTGCTAATTGTTTGAATTCGTGAAGTGAAAGTGGGGTTAATTTAGGAGTGTAAACGACAGCTCCCAAATTTTGGCGCTGTTGCCAGAGAGTGTTATTTGTTTTTATTTATTCTTTGTTTTTATTTATTTTTATTTTTATTTATTGTATGACTCAATCCTCTCACTCTATTGACTTAAATTTTAATCAAGAGATAAAGAAAACTGCAGATACAGAGGAAGCTCTTGTTCCATCACTTGAAGAGGAAGAGATGGCAGTTCCAAACAACAACAGAACTTTAAAAGAACTGGCTACTCCTGATTTGAATCAGCCATCCTTGTGTATTGATTATCCTACTTTAGATGTTGCGTTTGAACTTAACTCTGGGCTAATTCATCTTTTGCCTACTTTTCGTGGACTTACAGGTGAAAATCCATATAAGCATCTAAAGGAGTTCCATGTGATGTGTTCCACGATGAAACCACAAGGAGTGACAGACGAACAAATCAAGCTTAAAATTTTTCCATTCTCATTAGCAGATTTGGCTAAAGACTAGTTATACTATCTTCCTTTAGGATCGATACGATCATAGAATGAGATGGAAACCAATTCACAACAATATAGAACTAGAATGGATCATACACCTCAAGGGGTAAATGGGGTAAGCACAAGTAATATGAGAAACAAATTTATGATTTAACTATTTTGGTTCGACAAATGGTTGCAGGGAATATGCAAGTAGCAAAGGTGTGTGAAATTTGTTCAATGTGAGGGCATACTTGGATGCTTGTCCAATATTGCATAAGGATGAAACTGTTCAATAAGTTAATGTTGTGGGGATAATCTCAGGACAACATCAACATCGTTATGATCCTTATTCCAACATGTCACAAATGCAAAGTGTTTTTCAAACCAAGTAGCAAGGTTTTCAACAGGCTCAACAACAGTACCAACCTAGACAAGGAGCACCTCTCAATTCTAGAACATCTATGGAGGATATGTTTAAATTATTCATGAGTCATACCCAACAATTCATGAATCAAACACAACAGTTCCAATAGGAGACAAGAACTTTTGTACAAGATCTGAGAAATCAAGTAGGTCAGCTTGCAAGTACAGTAGGGAGGTTATCTTCTTAAACTGTTGAGAATGTGAGTGCAATTACTTTGACAAGTGGCGCAGAGGTGGCAACAAGAGGAGTCAGTGCTTACTTCAGGAACATGCAGAAGTGCTATGTATGACAATAAAAATTCCAAAGACAACATTGAGTTTGAGGAGGAGGAGCAAGATGAAGAATAGTATGATTTGATAATTTTTGCCGATTTTTACAAGGAAGATATGAATGATGGTACATCTCCATCTGTGCAAACAACAAAAACACTAAATGATAAACATCATGAGACCCTAAACATGGAATTGGATGATGACATATATAAGGCTAAGAGGTATCTTGGTAATATTAATTCTATTTTTGCTATTGATGATATTGACCTCGCAGTGTAGGAATCTGTTGATCGAATACAAATATACAAGGAGGATTTTAGGGTTAAAATAAATTAGAATTATGATTTAAAGGATGCTCCTAAGTTAGATATGAGACTGTTACCATTCCACTTGAAGTTCAGAAGTCCAATTATATAGAATGAGAGGGATGATGTCAAGCCAATGACAATAAACATGGGCAGCTGCTTGGGAGGCAAACCAAAATTTAAATTTAATTTCTCTATCTCTTTACTTTTTAGTTGCATGTTAAATAATAGTACTTTCTTCTTTGCATGATTCTATTACATTGGGGACAATGTAAGGTTTGAGTGTGGGGGGGAGGTTTAGGTAGGTATATGTTTTAGGTTTAGTAGTTGATCCATTTTAATCCATTTTTGGTAGAATTTTGAAAAAAAAATTGATGGCTGTTGAAAATTTGAATTTTTTTGGCCTTGATTCTATGATTCTATTTGGCTAAGTTTTCAAAAGTTAAGGTCACATATTGAATATTAATGCTAAATTTCAGAATTTTTTTGTGCTTAATTGATTGATGAATGATAAAAAATAAGTCACGATTCATAATATCTTATTTGAATTAAATTTGTGTTGCATAAGTACTTGAACATGTGAAGCATGCTTATTTGGCTAAGTCAGATGTGAAGTTGTCTATGTGCACTGATTTCATAATTTGGAATTGTTTAACTTTTATCTCACTTTGTAGAACCATATGAGGAGAAGAATTAAAAAAAATCTAAAAATTTTGATAAAAATATCAATAACTGTTGCAATGTCCATTGTACGAAATAACTGGGTATCTAAGCCTTAGAAAGCATCTATATTCACGTTGAAAAGTGTGATAGATAATAGTAGCTTGACTAGTTGACTTTTGTGGCCTTTGTTACTTGGATAAGTAAGCCCTAGAGGTGTCTCCACACCCAGTGTACTAAAACCATCTGGTTTGGGAGTCGTTGGTGAAAAGTTCGCTACACAGGTGACTCTAAAAAGCTTAAGAAAAGAAAACATTGCACATTTAAAGAAAGGAAAAAGTGAGATGGAGCATAAAATGCACTCCCTAAAAATCATGAAATTTGCGGGTTCGTTACATGGGTGACTCTAAAAAGCCTAAGAAAAGAAAACATTGCACATTTAAAGAAAGGAAAAAGTGAGATGGAGCATAAAATCCACTCCTTGAAAATCATGAAATTTGCGGGTTCTGGTGAAAAGAAGAAAAAAAGGAATAACAGAGAAATTTTGCTCTAAAGTCTAGGTCAGTTAGCCCTATTTTTTGTTCCATGATATATATATATATATATATATATATATATATATATATATATATATATGTGGATCATAGAAACTTATGTGGATACGGTTTGATTCTAAGAAGTTCAATGGTGAAAGAGAAAGTTGTTGTTATACATTGATTGATGAGGTGCTAATTGGATATCTGTTTGTTAGTATTGATATTCATAATGTGAAACTTGACTCTTTTGAAAATTTGGTCCAGTCAAATTTTTCTAGAAATCAAACTTTTGTTTACACGAGGACGTGTAAAGGCTAAGTGTGGGGGAATTTGATGAGTGCATATTATTCATTTATTTCGATTCCTTTATGTTTAGTTTATTACATATTTTGTTGTGTGCACGAGCTTTTTAAGGGGTTTTATTGATTTCAAGTTGAATTGGAGCTAAAATAGGAAAAAGATAAAAAAGCATCGCTGATGGAGGTCCGACGCAGCCGCGCTGGAAATGGCCAAAGATGCAGCGCAACCGTGCTGCAGCAGGAACTCGGAATCTCTAGAAGGATGGAGTGCCAGCGCCAATGCAAGGAAGAATCCTGACGCGACAACGCTAGGTCGGGGTTGACCAGAGTTGACTTTTGCGATTTGTTGGAGTTTTCTATTAGGAATTAGAATAGGATTTCTTTTATACTGAGATTCTATTTCTAAATTGGTTTTTATTTCTTTATGGAAACTAGGGTTATGAGTTGTAATTTTTTTTAGGATTTAGATTTCTAGTTCTCATAGGATTTAGAACTTTACTTGCACTATAAATATATTGTAACAGTCAGGATTATAATGGTCTTAGTTACACCATTGTAAACCTTAGTCTTGGGAGATTGAAGACATGAGCTAAGTTCTTTAGTTTTTGTTTTAAGGGATGTTTAACCTTATTTATAATTAATAGTTAATTGAGTATTCATTAATTATTCCTTGTTATATGAAATTCATTCTTGATAATCTGATTTAATTGTGAAATACTATTTGACTTAATTGATTTGATTTCTGCAGAATTGAATTGATTAACTAATATCATATGCTAGATTAAGGAATAGTATTACGTATAATTGATATTATTCCTAATCACAAGTAGTAATTAGTAATACCTAATTGTGGACAAACTTTTAAATATTATTATGATTATTAGAAGATAAGTTAAACAAATTGAGCTTATGTGTTTGTTGCTTGGAATAGTCTAATTCCCTAGTTCTTAATGTTGTTGTTATATTAAATCTAGAGAGCTTGTTCTAGGTTGTATAATGGTTAGAATCTTGTGAAGAGCTTGTTTCATCGAGTGATAATCTAAGGGGAGTTTCAGGTAGCAGAGTTTGTTGTTACCTAGAGCTATTAGTTTCATTGAAGGGTAAATAATATTATACTTGATTAATCCATTGTTGTGAAAATGTGATACTGAACTAAAGAATTGACGTTTTAATTAAATCTGTTTTCTTTAATTAATTATAATTGATTAAAAAACCCCAAATCTTTACTTTCTGTTTATAGTTAGGAATATTAGAATAAATATAAAATAAATCACTCTCTGTGAAATCGATCCCTACTTATTACTGTATTAATTATTTGAATTCGTGAAGTGAAAGTGGGGTTAATTTAAGAGTGTAAACGATAGCTCCCAATGGTCCACGTCTTAAATTTTGAAAAGAATAATGCTAAGGGTTTCAATTTTTTGGTTTCAAATGTGTATCAAATGACATGACATTAACTATTTTAATGATAATTTATGTCATAGCTAATCACATGAGATTTATCGAATCAATGTTATGGCGAGACATTATTTGAGACTCCTTGTATAACTCTTTTGTAAATCATGATAAACAATGATATGGATGACAGAGGCTTTTAATGAAGGCTTGACTATAATTGGCTAAGTGAGCTGCAATGTGTTGATGCCATTTATTAGACGGGCTCAATATAATTTCTCTCCCGTCTAATTCTCATTGTTATTATGAGGGAGTAATTTCACTATACCAGCATGTGATAAGTGGTAAGTTTGAGGCAGCTTTATATTCGATCAGTGGAAAACTATACTGAAGATTCTTGTTATGAGGAAGAACATGCAAACTATTGTCTCTTCATAATGGAAAATCTATAGACTGTTACACAAGTATGTCCTAGATCTTGTGAACATATATTGGCTAGAGCTCCTAACCTTTGAAATCCGGGGCTTTGTGGTTTGATAAAGAGTTTTTAAACTGCCTTGCATGAAGTTGTTAAAAGTACCCGATACTCTTATTGACCTAGTGAATTGTGTATTAGTATCAACACTCTGAATTTAGCATACGAAAATTTCTCTTTCGATTTATTTAGTTGTAGAAACATCAATATTGTAACTTAATTTTGGATGCTCAAACTTTACATTTGTACTAAATTATTTATAAACAATCAACTTGTTGATTCAACAACAATCTTCTATTAAGTTGGGTTTTATTACTATCAGATTTAAATAGAATTCCTAACTATAAATATTCATATAAACTACCCTAGTGCACTGCATTTATGCCTGTGTGTTGTAGAACTGGATATTGTGCATGTGAGAGCCTCTGGTAATGACTCTCCATATGTTCCTTAGACATTTATTGGTGCATGATGAGTGGGATTTATACCCACGAATTGGATACTTTATGACTTAAATAGTCGCTTGATCTCGTAGATTTTATATAGTTTTATATGATTATTGTATTATTATGCTTAACGGACGTATTGCAGGGCTTTACAGGACTTTTCTAGTGGTGCTTTGAGTGATGCTAAAAGGTTCAAATGTTGGTGGCCTATGCTGATGTGTCGGCTTCATGGAAAGATGACGGGCGTTCCAAAAAATGGTTTTTTTGCCCGATTGGCCCTCGGTTGGGTGCACGTTCATACAATTTATTGATAGGATGTTGGATGGTAGCCGGCCAATAGGTCTTAGTAGGTGGTGCTTCGGTGCCGTCGAAAGGTCCGAAAGAAGGTGGCTTCCGTCATCGTGTTGGCTAGATAGAAATACGAGCACCCGGTTGAGGGCCCTTCTTGACATTTTGTTGACATGATGATGAAAGATGGTTGTTGATAAGTAGGTCTTAGTAGGTGGTGCTTTGAGTGATGCTGAAAGGTCTGAACATTGGTGGCCTATACTGATGTGTCGGCTTAATGGAAAGATGACGGGCATTCCAAAAAATGGTTTGTTTGCCCGATTGGCCCTCGGTTGGGTGCACGTTTGTACAATTTGTTGACACGGTGCTGGATGGTTGCTGACCAGTAGGTCCTAGTAGGTGGTGCTTCGGTGTCATCGAAAGGTCTGAAAGACGGTGGCTTCCGTCATCGTGTTGGCTTGATGGAAATGCGAGCACCCGGTTGAGGGCCCTTCTTGACATTTTGTTGACATGATGACGCGAGATGGTTGTCGGCAAGTAGTTCCCAGTAGGTGGTGCTTTGAGTGATGCTGAAAGGTCCGAATGTTGGTGGCCTATGCTGATGTATCGGCTTAATGGAAGGATGGTGGGTGTTCCGAAAAATGTTTTTTTTGCCTGATTGGCCCTCGGTTGGGTGCACATTCGTAAAATTTTTTAACACGATGTTGGATGGTTGCCGACCAGTAGGTTTTAGTAGGGGGTGCTTTGATGCCATCGAAAGGTCCGAAACGTCATCGTGTTGGCTTGATGGAAATGCAAGCACCCGGTTGAGGGCCCTTCTTGACATTTTGTTAACATGATGACACAAGATGGTTGTCGGCAAGTAGGTCTCAGTAGGTGGTACTTTGAGTACTGCTGAAAGGTTCTAACGTTGGTGGCCTATGCTGATGTGTCGGCTTAATGAAAAGATGGGCGGGTGTTCCAAAAAATGGTTTTTTTGCCCGATTGGCGCCCGGTTGGGTGCACGTCTGTACAATTTATTGACACGATGTTGGATGTTGTCGACCAGTAGATCTTAGTAGGGGGTGCTTCGATGCCATCGAAAGGTCCGAAAGAAGGTGGCTTCCGTCATCGTGTTAGCTTGATGGAAATGCGAGCACTCGGTTGAGGGCTCATCTTAGCATTTTGTTGACATAATGGCGCAAGATGGTTGTCGGCAAGTAGGTCTTAGTAGGTGGTGCTTTGAGTGCTGCTGAAAGGTTTGAACGTTGGTGGCCTATGCTAATGTGTCGGCTTAACGGAAAGATGTTGGGCAAGGCCAACATCTGAGATTCAGCCCCGCGTCGCTCCGATTTGTCCCTCCCCCTCCATTCCTCAAAACAACTCATCTCATTTTGCCCGAACTATCGTTGAGGTTCACCGATACTAATGCCCAAGTAAAAGTGACAAAATCGCCAACTGATTAGCCGCGCAAGGGTTGATGGCGCCCAAGCAAAATAGTGAGTAAACGACGCATAAGCAAATATGGGTTGATCGTGCCCAAGTAAAGTAATGCCCTGCCATTACGCAAGCAATGAGTCTTCGGTACCCAATTAAAGTATTATAATGCCTTGATTGGCCCCAAGTAAAGTAGTACCGTGATGGTGTCCAGCTAACCTACCCATTGAATGCCTTCCTAAGGAAGGTGTCTCGAGTATTCCCTCGACGATGTGCAATTAAAGTGTCCCAAATATTGGTAGCGTCCGTGCCCAAGTAAAATCAAAGTAAGCGGTACCAAATAGGAAGGCAAGTTAGTAGCCCATGCATGCCAAGCAGGCCTCTGCGTGCAACGCATCAGGCAGCGCCCAACGCCCAGCGCCCAGCACGCAGTGCCCAGCGCCAGCCCTGCAGGCAGCGCGCGCCCATGTACGCTAGGCAGGCCTCGATGTGTAACGCATCAGGCAGCGCCCAATGAGCATCAGGCAGCGCCCAGCGCCATCCCAGCACCTACCGCCTAGCGCCTAGCGCCCAGCGCCAGCCCTGCAGGCAGTGCGCGCCCATGTACGCCAGGCATACCTCGGCGTGCAGCGCATCAGGCAGCGCCCAGTGCCATCATAGCTCCCATCGCCCTACAGGCAGCGCGTGCCTAGGAGGCACCGCGCACCCAACAGTCAGCGTGCGCGCCCAGGCAGCGCGTGCCCAACATGAAGGAAACCAACACGCCAAGCAAAATGCAAGGCCAGAAGGCACATCTGAGCAACCCAAGTCCAACGAGAGGAGGTAAATCTCAAGTGGAGGTTAACAGGGCCTTTTGCCCAAGTAATGGGTTATCGGTGCCGAAGTAGTGCCTTATCGTGCACAAGCAAAGTTATACATTGATGGTGCATAATTAAAGCATTGTGATGTCGGCGCCCGTCAAAAAGTAGTGCGTTGATGACGCCATGCGCTCAGGCAACGCCCGCCCAGCTCCCGCAGCATGGTAGAGCTCAATGCAATGCCCATCGTCCACAGCATGGCAGAGAGCCCAATGTAAAGAGTGCCCGACACGCGCGCCCAGTCGGGCATCAAGCGCCCAGCTTCCTAAAGGAACGCAAGGGAGGCATGCACTCCCTCCCCCCGTCTTGTTGAGCGACCTACCTAAGTCCAACGAGAGGATGTAAATCTTAAGTTGAGGTGTCCAAGAGTCCCCTACCCGTAACGTGGAAACGCCAAGCGCATGGCTCGACGCGCATGCCCCATTACGCCCAACAGTTAAAATGAATGCAATGCATGCATGAATGAAAATCTGGAAAGGTGCCATCGCCGTGAGCTAAACCAAATCATGTTGAGCAATAAAAGTTCAACGCGAGGAGATAAAATATTGAGTCGAGGTTAACACGACCTTTTTTATTGCATGTGTGAGGCGAAGAGGTCCCTGACCCATAGCACGGAATGGCAATGCCCAACACACCCAGAGGCATCACCACGCGCACGCAAACAGGCAACGCCAACCATGACCATCGAATGAAAGGTTGACAAACATGAAAAAAGCAGGTAATGAACCATTTCCTTAAGCTAACCAAGTTCATGTTAAGCAACCCATCGAGGTTGGCATTACCTTGGAAAGCTGTTTGCGGTCGATTTTGTGGGACTTTCATGTTAATCAAACACACTTCCCTTCCCAACGCATTTTTGTGGAGGTATCCATGTTCATGTTAGCCAAAGCCTAACCGTGTAACCCCAACGTCCACAAGAAAAAAAATAATGTAAACAAACAGTATTCAATCAAAATAGTGATTACCGTCGGGTAGGCTCATGGGATATTTTGGAAGCATTTTGAACTATTTCCAAACAGGTGACCTCAGCGTCCCAGGGAAAAAAAATTTGTGCAGCGCCCAGGCGTGCAGCGTCGGCCATCACGCCTAGCATCAGCCAGCACGCCCATGCATTGACCAGTGCGCCCGGGCAGCGCCCAGCACGCACAGGCATCGCCCACTGTGCCTAGGCGTCGCCCAGCATGCCCAGGCATCGCCCACTGTGCCTAGGCAGCACCCAGTGAGCCCTGACATTGGCCATTGTGCCCAGGCAGTGCGCCCAGGCGTCGGCCAGCGCGCTCGAGCATCGTCTAGTGCGCCAGGGCATCGGCCACTGCACCCGGGCAGTGCCCTGGCGGCGACAGCGCGCTCGGTTGGGACGCTCCTCATTAATATTTTTATCCTTTTGTATATTTTTTGGAAACATTAATCATCAACCTACAATTTACAAGTATTTTGTAGTTTTCATATCATGATTTTTTAATTTTTACAATTTATTTATATTTTTAATTATTTTTTTAATTAAAATACAATAATAATTACTTTTTATCTTTTAAATATATTAAAACTTTTTTGTGGGGTACTATTTTGTATTAGCTTGAACACGTGGGTGATAGCACTCAAAAATAATTTGTACTTCTTATAAAATATACATTATGACTCCTCAAGCAGGGGTGATGTCTAGTGCTGTCACTTTGATTTTTTTCATAAGTGCTACTATAGGGAATGGGGGAACCTCACTCAACCCTTGACTCCCAGCATCAGGCGTTGAGCGAGGTTCGTCGTGCCCAGTGCCCAGCACTGTGCGCCCTCCTAGGTGGTTGTGCCCAGGGCCCCCTACATTTTTGATTTGGCAAAAATGTCGGGGGTACTTATGGCACTTCTTCCGCCCAACCGGCCTCAGGCCGGGTGTCCCGTCTCGATGATAACCTTGGGTCACTCGCCTAGCACAGGTGCCCAATGCCTAGGCGCATTAGTAGGGGGCTGTGTTAAGCTCCCCTGATGTTCTTGCATGCCCAATGACGCATTTATGCTGAGGGCATATGGCAGGACCGTTAGGGTACGCTTGACATGATTTCTGCTGAATCGGCCCGTGGTCGGGGTCTCTCGTGCCATTGGCCCTCGGTCGGGTGCACATTCGTAAAATTTGTTGACACGATGCTAGATGGTTACCGACCAGTAGGTCCTAGTAGGGGGTGCTTCTGTGCTGTTGAAAGGTCTGAAAGACAGTGGCTTCCGTCATCGAGTTGGCTTGATGGAAATGTGAGCACCCGGTTGAGGGCCCTTCTTGATATTCTGTTGACATGATGACGCAAGGTGGTTGTCGGCAAGTAGGTCTCAGTAGGTGGTGCTTTGAGTGCTGCTGAAAGGTCCGAACGTTGGTGGCCTATGTTGAGTGTCAGCTCAATGGAAAGATGGACGGGCGTTCCAAAAAATGATTTTTTTGGCCATCGATCGGGTGCGCGTTCGTACAATTTGTTGACATGGTTGTTGGATGGTTACTGACCAGAAGGTCCTAGTAGGGGGTGCTTCGACGCCGTCGAAAGGTCTGAAAGTCGGTGGCTTCCAAAATCGTGTTGGCTTGATGGAAATGTGAGCACTCGGTTGAGGGCCATTCTTAACATTTTGTTGACATGATGACGCAAGATGGTTGTCGGTAAGTAGGTCACAGTAGGTGGTGCTTTGAGTGCTGCTGAAAGGTCCGAACATTGGTGGCCTATGTTGAGTGTCGGCTTAATGGAAAGATGGGCGAGCATTCCAAAAAATGATTCGCACATTCGTACAATTTGTTGACACGGTTGCTGGATGGTTACCGACCAATAGGTCCTAGTAGGGGGTGCTTCAGTGCCGTCGAAAGGTCCAAAAGTCGGTGGCTTCCAAAATCGTGTTGGCTTGATGGAAATGCGAGCACTCGGTTGAGGGCCATTCTTGACATTTTGTTGACATGATGACGCAAGATGGTTGTCGGAAGTAGGTCTCAGTAGGTGGTACTTTGAGTGCTGCTGAAAGGTCCAAACATTGGTGGCCTATGCTGATGTGTCGATTTAATGGAAAGATGGGCGGGCGTTCCAAAAAATGATTTTTTTCCCATTGGCCATCAGTTGGTTGCACGTTTGTACATTTTATTGACACGGTTGCTGGATGGTTACCGACCAGTAGGTCCTAGTAGGGGGTGCTTCGGTGCCGTCGAAAGGTCCGAAAGTCGGTGGCTTCCAGAATTGTGTTGGCTTGATGGAAATGCGAGCACCTAGTTGAGTGCCCTTCTTGACATTTTTTGACATAACCCAAGATGGTTGTCGGTAAGTAGGTCTTAGTAGGTGGTGCTCTGAGTGATGCCGAAAGGTCCCAACGTTGGTGGCCTATGTTGATGTGTCGGCTTAATGGAAAGATGGCGGGCGTTCCAAAAAATGGTTTTTTTGCCCATTGGCCCTCGGTCGGGTGCACGTACGTACAATTTTATAACACGGTGCTGGATGGTTGCCGACCAGTAGGTCCTAGTAGGGGGTGCCTCGGAGGCGTCGAAAGGTCCTAAAGTTGGTGGCTTCCAAAATTGTGTATGGCTTGATAGAAATGCGAGCACCCGGTTGAGTGCCCTTCTTGACATTTTGTTGACATGATGACGCGAGATGGTCGTCGACAAGTAGGTTTTAGTAGGTGGTGCTTTGAGTGCTACTAAAATGTTCGAACGTTGGTGGCCTATGCTGATGTATCGGCTTATAATGGAAAGATGGCGGGCAATGCCAAAAATGTTTTCATCGTTTGGCAGCTCGCTAATGAAAGGTTGTAGTAGTTTTGAAATTGTGTTTACTTATTGTTCCCTAGCGTAGCGCCTTGCAATTAGATGCTCTACTTTTTTAGGCAGTGTCTTGTTTTGGAACACTCTACCGTAGGGATGGTGGTGGGACATGCACGAAAGTAAGAATGAAATGCCCATAGTAAGGCGCCCGTTGTCAACGTTGTCAGAAAGAAACTTTTATTTTGTTAACTTCTTATCAACAATCTTTTCGCGCATAGCAGTGCTTGTTGGTGTCGTCTTATTGTCCTTTGGTTTGCATGGCTTCTACAAGTCGTGTGAGTTGGGGTGCATTAGATGGCATTGACATAGTGTACGTAAGGCGCGTGAGTGGTGTTTGGTTTGTTTGGGTCGATCGGATCCCTGCTTGTGCAGCGACGATCGCTCTTTCATTCCTGATCCAAGAGCAGTATGACTTGGAACAACTCGGTTGCCTGTGTTTTATACCTTCGTTGATGGAATTCATTTCTTCGATTGCCCCTATTTCACCTTGTGCTTCTCACGCGATGCGAGATGAACCATGAAGTGTCCTTTGTTGCCCGTTCTTGCCTTGCGCTTTTGCGTCGCATGAAATGGCCAATGTTGCGACACTCGAACTCTTGGATACCAAACCTTAAGCGGGCAAAGGGTCTTTAGACTCGATTTACCTAAACTAAGCGTTCTCGCTTCTAACGAACGACTGTCGCACCCGTTTTGACTTGAGGATACTTTTGGTCCGACTGGCTCTTGCGGTATTAACGTCAAAGAGGAATGCTACCTGGTTGATCCTGCCAGTAGTCATATGCTTGTCTCAAAGATTAAGCCATGCATGTGTAAGTATGAACTAATTCAGACTGTGAAACTGCGAATGGCTCATTAAATCAGTTATAGTTTGTTTGGTGGTATCTGCTACTCGGATAACCGTAGTAATTCTAGAGCTAATACGTTCAACAAACCCCGACTTCTGGAAGGGATGCATTTATTAGATAAAAGGTCGACGCGAGCTTCTGCTCGTTGTTACGATGATTCATGATAACTTGACGGATCGTACGGCCCTCGTGCCGGTGACGTATCATTCAAATTTCTACCCTATCAACTTTCGATGGTAGGATAGTGGCCTACTATGGTGGTGATGGGTGACGGAGAATTAGGGTTCGATTCCGGAGAGGGAGCCTGAGAAACGGCTACCACATCCAAGGAAGGCAGCAGGCGCGTAAATTACCCAATCCTGACACGAGGAGGTAGTGACAATAAATAACAATACCGAGCTCAATGAGTCTAGTGATGGGGATAGATCATTGCAATTGTTGGTCTTCAACGAGGAATTCCTAGTAGGCGCGAGTCATCAGGTCGCGTTGACTACGTCCCTGCCCTTTATACACACCGCCCGTCGCTCCTATCGATTGAATGGTCCGGTGAAGTGTTCGGATTGTGGCGAAGTGGGCGGTTCCCTGCCCGCGACGTCGAAAGAAGTCCATTGAACTTTATCGTTTAGAGGAAGGAGAAGTCGTAACATGGTTTTCGTAGGTGAACCTGCTGATAAGTGGATTTTATTTCCACGAATCGTTATCCATTTTTTGCTTAATTGTTGCTATTTTCTTATTTTCATGTTCATTTTGATTTGTTTTTGTGTTCTTTTATTGGTAGGGTGGTTGTGTGGCATTTAACGAAGATTTGGAGTCAATTAGAATCATTTGGAGTCATTTGGTTCAAGTTTGGAAGAAATCATGAAGTGCAGCAAATTTAGTTAGCAGAATAGAGGCCCACCGGGGCGGGGGGGGGTCTTCATTAACAGTTGACAGAAAGGGAGCCCACCGGGGCGGGCTTGTTTTACTCATAGACCCCCGCCAGGGCGGGGGGGTGCCAGATCCTGAGTGTCATGTTTTTCTTGAAACTCTGCTGGGACATGGATGCTAAGGTTTGGGATTGTATTTGGACTCTACTTGATGGGGAATTTCGGCTGTGACTTGTGTGTTGGACATCTATTTACTTCTTTAACGACAAACAAAACAACACACAAGAGATATTATGAGGATTAATTTTCAGATTTACACAGCAACATTGGAGGAGTGTTTCGAGGAGATTTTCAAGACAATTGCAATTTAGGCTACGTGAGGGGTGTTTTTCAATATTCTTCATCTTAGGCTATTATTTGTAGTTGAAAGAATATTTTCTATGATTTATTTAGTGTTTATTTCGTTTATTATGAACTAATTCACTTTTTAGGCTTATGATGGATCCTTGGGTGAAACAATGATTTTATAACTTTGATTTCCAGTTCAATAAAGTATTTTCAATATTCTTCGTCTTAGGCTATTATTTGTAGTTCAAAGAATGTTTTCTATGATTTATTCAGTGTTTATTTCGTTTGTGATGAACTAATTCACTTTTTAGGCTTATGATGAATCCTTGGGTGAAACAATGATTTTATAACTTTGATTTCCAATTCAATAAAGTATTTCTAGTTTATCTATGTTAATTTGAGCATGAATTTATGAATTACCTGATCAACAATTCTTTGTGAATTTGTATGGAATCGAGAGAGGATATTCAAATCTAGATCTAGTTGATATAGCACGTGTTCATGAATTTTGTGAATAGCAGAATCTTGATGTATGTTAAGGTAGAGATATGCTTGACATCACATGTAGTCAGATAGAGAACTTAATCTCAAACCTTCTTTAATTGTAATTCACATAGAGATATAGTGAGTTAGTTAATTAAGGTGTTTAACTTGTTTCTATCTTAATTGTGGATTTAAGTTAATATGGTTTTAGTGCATCGAGAGGTGGTTAATACTACATTCGTGTTCTTGATTAATAAACTTAGATAGTGAATTGAATTGGAATAAATGTGTTAAAATCAGAGTGAAGCTTAGGGTGAAATCTTAAGTCTAATTCTCCATTAATTGTTTGAAATTTTAGATTTTGATATTTATGATTGTTTTGTGGTAATTTATTTATTTTAATTTAGTTTTTATAATTATACTTATTGATTTGAATAGTTTAATAAAATTAGGGTTAATAAGAAGTTGATACTTGTAAGGTTAAGTTTCTTTCTAAGTTATCTCTGTGGGAACGATACTCTACTTACTATTATATTACTTGTTGACCACGTATACTTGCGTGTTGTGCATAATTAGATTTTACCCAACACCTGCGGAAGGATCATTATCGAAACCTGCACAGCAGAACGACCCGTGAACAAGTTACAATACCGGGTGAGGGATGAGGGGTGCGCAAGCTCCCCAAGTTGCAAACCCATGGTTGGGGACCGCCCTTGGGTGGTCCTAGTCCGAACAACGACCCCCCAGCGCGGAATGCGCCAAGGAAATCAAACTGAACTAAATGCGTCCCCCCCGTTTGCTGGCGGCGGAAGCATCTTTGTAAAACACAAACGACTCTCGACAACGGATATCTCGGCTCTCGCATCGATGAAGAACGTAGTGAAATGCGATACTTGGTGTGAATTGCAGAATCCTGTGAACCACATAGTCTTTGAACGGAAGTTGAGCCCGAAGCCATTAGGCCGAGGGTACGTCTTCCTGGGCGTCATGCATAGCATCACCCCCCAACCCATCACTCCCTCGCGGGAGTCGATGCTGAAGGGTGGATAATGGCCTCCCGTGTCTCACTGCGCGGTTGGCCCAAATGCGAGTCCTTGGCGATGGACGTCACGACAAATGGTGGTTGTAAAAAGCCCTCTTCTCATGTCATGCGGTGACCCATCGCCAGCAAAAGCTCTCATGACCCTGTTGCGTCGTTACCGACGCGCGCTTCGACTGCGACCCTGAGTTAGGCGGGACTACCCGCTGAGTTTAAGCATATCAATAAGCGGAGGAAAAGAAACTTACAAGGATTCCCCTAGTAA
>CM029020.1:161012578-161042578 GCA_016801055.1 Panax notoginseng | reverse complement strand
CAGTTTATGTTGAGCAACCCGTCGAGGTTGGCATGACCTTCTTCTCTTGTACGTGGGCGACAGAGAGGTCTGCGACACACACCAAGCCATTGAAAACCGTCGCACGAGCTCGCCTCTCATCGCCTTGAGTTGAATTTGTTTGCATCTCGCCTCGCATCACCGCGCATTGTGTAGCATCCGCTAGCAGTGGCCTCGCCTTGTGTTGCCTTGATCCTTGCTTCCCTATCCACGACTAACGCAAAACTTGGAAAGCCGTTTGCGATAGAATTCATGGGACTTTCATGTTAATCAAACACACTTCCCTTCCCGATGCATTTTTGTGGAGGTATCCATGATCATGTTAGCCAAAGCCTAACCGTGTAACCCCAACGTGCACAATAAAAAGAAATGTAAACAAACAGTATTCAATCAAAATAGTGATTACCGTCGGGTAGGCTCATGGGATATTTTGGAAGTATTTTGAATTATTTCCTAACAGTTGACCTCAGGGTCCCAGGAGAAAAAAAGAATTTGTGCAGCGCCAAGGCGTCCAGCATCGGCCAGCGCGCCCATAGTCAGCCAGCGCGCCCATAGTCAGCCAGCGCGCTCGGGCAGTGCCCAGCGCGCAGAGGCATCGCCCACTGCGCCCAGGCATTACCCAGCGCACCCAGGCATCAGTTACTGCCCCCAGGCAGCGCGCCCGGGCATCGGCCACTGCGCCCGGGCAGTGCCCTGGCGTCCACAGCGCGCCCGGTTGGGACGCTCCTCATTAATATTTTTTTTCCTTTTGTATGTTTTTTTGGAAACATTAATCATCAACCTACAATTTACAAGCATTTCGTAGTTTTCATATCATGATTTTTTATATTTTTATAATTTATTTATATTTTTAATATTTTTTTAATAATTTATTTAATTAAAATACAATAATAATTACTTTTTGTCTTTTAAATATATTGAAATTTTTTTGTGGGGTGTAGACACTCGAAATTTTCTGCATATCTATTACTAACATCATAGGAGCGCATATTCGTCTTTTAAGAAGAAACCCTGGAAGACGGTTTATATCCATTCTGGATACCACCGGGAGGAACAGCTCAACCCCGGATACCACCGGGAGAACAGCTCAACCTCAGAACACACACTGGGAGTAACAGCTTAACCCCAGAACGCACACCGGGAGTAACAATTCCAACCTCGAAGATAATCCCGAAGCATGCAGATCCAATACCGGAACACAAACCGGAGAAGACCGATTTCATCCCGGAGATAACCCCGAGATGTTCCGTCTCAGTCCTAACACTGGGAATAACAGATTCCAACCTTAGAGATAACCCCAAGGAAGGTACTGGCAGTTCTGGAGATAACCTCGAAAATGCTTGTTTCAAATGTATGCCATCAGCTTCAACCTCGGTGCTCACACTGAGGCACTTAATACAAGACAGGCACACCTCAAAGATGACACTGAGGACCTTCAACATTTACAGTAATCCAATCTCAGCGATAACCCTGAGCAACGTCTGCTTTATCAGCCCAAATCAGAGATAACCCCGGTGAGGAGCAAAGTCATCATCTTGCCACCATAATGCCACATCATGTCGTCTCAACATTTCAAACATACATTTCTGCACAATACTGTCCCACAAGAGCCAAGGAAAACCAATCCCGAGTGACTATTATGCAGAGCAACGGATAGAATTTGAATCTGAAGACCGAAGGGCGTCGTCCCTTCTTCATGACTTCGTACAACCTCTAATCCCATGTCGCTGCATAACTCTCGACAACGGCAGTCCGAAATAGGTCCTATATACCTCAGTCGGATGCCCCGATTGCAAGTAAACCCAACGTCGCATCAGAAACCATCCGGTGATTTCATCAGTTGATACACACATCAACAAAGTCCAAGCAGCCTTGACATTTATCCCCAGTAAGGAGTTCATCCGTTGATCTACACATCAACAGAGGATCAAATGTATCCCCAGCGAGGGTTACAATGCGTGGTAAACTGTTGGTTCATACGTCAACATAGGTCGGGCAGCCCTGACAACATTTGCTATTGGCAGTAAAACCAACAGAACATTGACATACTCTGGCGATACAAACCAGGAAAGGGAAATGTCATCAAGGAGGATTGATAACGGAATATGTTATACACATCCTCAAACAGACAAAGTTTTATCCCCACAGATCTCTTACACATAAGAGGCACTTCTTTGGAATCAAGTCTGTATCCAAGATTCAGGACTTTGATGATAACTCCAACGTCAACATCCTCAAAGATTTGGATCACACATCCAATTTGGTCGTCATTGCCAAATCCCCAGTAGAAGCTATAGGGAGATAGCAATCATCCTCAGCATGTTGGGCAACAACCCCATACACATGCATCACCCAGTTGCTTCATGTTATATTTCAAGTGTCTAGGATTCTTTATCCTATCCATGCATTGCATTGCATGAATATGATAAAGAGGGGCATCTGTAAACACTCGAAATTTTCTGCATATCTGTTACTGACATCATAGGAGCGCATATTCATCTTTTAAGAGGAAACCCTAGAAGACAGTTTATATCCATTTTGGATACCACCAGGAGGAACAGCTCAACCCCGGATACCACCGGGAGGAACATCTCAACCCCAGAACACACACTGGGAGTAACAGCTCAACCCTTGAACGAACACCGGGAGTAACAATTCCAACCTTAGAGATAACCCCGAGGCATGCAGATCAAATACCGGAACACAAATCGGAGAAGACTGATTTCATCCTGAAGATAATCCTGAGATGTTTTGTCTCAGTCCCAACACTGGGAATAGCAGATTCCAACCTTGGAGATAACCCCAAGGAAGGTAGTCGCAGTTCCAGAGATAACCCCAGAAATGCTTGTTTTAAATGCATGCCATCAGCTTCAACCTCGGTGCTCACACTGAGGCACTCAGTACAAGATAGGCACACCTCAGAGATGACACTGAGGACCTTTAACATTTGCAGTAGTCCAATCTTAGCGATAACCCTGAGCAACATCTGCTTTATCAGCCCAAATTGAAGATAACCCCGGTGAGGGGCAAAGTCATCATCTTGCCACCATGACGCCACATCACGTCGTCTCAATATTTTAAACATACATTTCTACACAACAATGTCCCACAAGAGCCAAGAAAAACCAATCCCAAGTGACTATTATGCAGAACAACGGACAGAATTTGAAGCTGAAGACTGGAGGGCATCGTCCCATCTTCGTGACTTCGTACAACCTCTAATCCCATGTCGTTGCATAACTCTCGACAACGGCAGTTCGAAATAGGTCCTATATACCTCAGTCAGATGCCCGAATTATAATTCTAAAAGTTCGAGTAGACATCACATTGCTTACGTGCATGTACTTTGAGACGGCGGGACCCGCGAAGCCTGGGGCACCTCGAGCAGCCTCTGGTACACCTGCGGCCCAGCCGCAGGTACACCTACGGCTCCACCCTCTATAAATAGAGGGCTTGGGGTGGCCATTTTAAGAAGAGAAAAGGTAAGGAAGCCCTATCCAGTTTGCTCCATACACACCCCAAACTGAGTGCTTTCTCATTTTAAACACTTGTGAGCTCACATATAGCTACTTCTGTACTAGAGAAAGCCAGTGTTTATCTACTTTAAAGTTATTAAAGTCTTCTTTGGCAGCCCACTGTAAGCCTTCTTGCACATTTTCAAGTCTTTCTCTCCACACTTGCACACACCCTTCTTTACGTTGAGAGTCGTGTTGCGTGTGTTTGCCCGAACTTCGGTCCATGGTTTTATTTCAGTTTGTATATACATATATATTTATATATATGGACTAACATTATCGAGTTATGCCTCGATTGAGCCTAGACTTCGGTCTGGAGCGTTTACTTGCTTTTGTATATATATACATTTATATATATAAACTGCATGTCAAACTCTGTTCGATGAGCCTAGACTTCGGTCTGAAGTGTTTACTGCTTTAATATATGTATATTTATATATATTAACTGTTGTCAAAATTTGTTCGATGAGCCTGAATTTTATATCCGGAGCATTTATTTACTTTAATATATATATATACTTATATATATTAACTGTTGTTGGACTTTGTCCGATGAGCCTGAATTTTATATCCGGTGCATTTATCGCTTATATATATATATATACATTTCATCCCACCTGGAGTTTACTTCGTGGTGGTTGACCGGTTTACTGCTTTCTGTACATTTCGTCCCGCCTGGAGTTTCCTCCGTGGCGGTAGATAGTTTTTACAACTTTATTTATATTTCTGATCCTCCATGGAGGTGCTTCATAGTTGGTGATCATGTCTGTATATATATATTTACAGCTTTTTTATATATACATGCTTACTGCATTTATATTAACTGCGGCATCATATGAGCCTAGGAATCATGTGATCACAGATTCAGTCTACTGAATCTAGATTCGGTTCCTGTGATGGACCTTTTCAGCTATAAGCAGTTGTAAATTTATCTGTGATGTTTGGATTTACTCAGATGGTTCTCATACCCACGAGGAATTCAGTACCTTTTTGTACATTATTTTCATACATATACCTAGCATCTGTAAAATAAAATCAACCAAGCCGAATAATGAATAAAATGGGAGTGTAAAAGGTCCCAATTACTATTAAGGATTGGGTTTGAAAAACCTCTTTTAAAACATCACTGCTATATCTTGTTAAAAATTAAATTTTTATATATATTTAAACCCTGTGTATATAGGTGCGAACCAGGCCTTGCACTACTTCCAAATAAAGACACATTGACCCACACACACACACACACATTCATATAACAGTTTCTTGAAAAGTGGCGGTCACCGTGGCAACACGGATGTCGGGGGGTGCCTAACACCATCCCTTCGCATAAGTAAGTCCCCGAACCCTAAAAAGAATCTCGGTTTCACAGACCCGTTTAGCAGTGTCACATCACTGGGTCAATGTCCAAACCTTTTCTCGGTTGTGTTGGTACAATCAGTTAAAAAACCAACTGGCGACTCTTATAGTCCAATCGTCGACATTACAAATATCGGACCTTTTTCACTTATTTTTTCAAACAAATCTCACCAAAAATGAGAATACAAAAAAACAAGTAACGAAAAGGGACAAATAAAAATCCCGACGTCGACATGGGTTACTATTTTGTATTAGCTTGAACACGTGGGTGATAGCACTCAAAAATAATGTGTACTTCCTATAAAAAGTACATTATGACTCCTCAAGTAGGGGTGATGTCTAGTGCTGTCACTTTGGTTTTTTTCATAAGTGCTATTATAGGGAGGGGGTACCTCACTCAACCCCTGACGCCCAGCGTCAGGCATTGAGCGAGGCCCATCGTGCCCAGCGCCCAGCACTGTGCGCCCTCCTAGGGGGTTGCGCCCAGGGCCCCCGACGTTTTTGCTTCGACAAAAATGTTTGGGGTACTTGTGGCGCTTCTTCCGCCCAACCGGCCTCAGGCCGGGTGTCTCGTCTCGACGATAGCCTTGGGTCACTCGCCTAGCACAGGTGCCCAACGCCTAGGCGCATGAGTAGGGGGCTGTGCTAAGCTCCCCTGATGTTCTTGCATGCCCAATGATGCATTTGTACTGAGGGCATATGGCAGGACCGTCAGGGTACGTCTGACATAATTTCTGCTGAACCAGCCCGTGGTCGGGATCTCTCGTACCAGTGACCCTCGGTCGGGTGCACATTCATACAATTTGTTGACACGATGTTGGATAGTTACCGACAAGTAGGTCCTAGTAGGGGGTGCTTTGACGCCGTCGAAAGGTCCAAAATGCCCAGAGGCAGCACGCAACGGCAGCGCCCAAAATGGCAGCGCCCAAAAGGTCCCCGGCCCATAGCATGCAACGGCAACACCTAAAACGCCCAGAGGCAGCACCACGCGCACGTAAACAGGTAAGGCCAACGACGACCATCGAATGAAAGGCTAGCAAACATAAAAAAATGGGTACTGAGCCATTTCCTCGAGCTAACCCAGTTCATGTTGAGCAACCCGTCCATGTTGGCACGACCTTCTTGAAAACCATCTCACGAGCTCGCCTCTCATCGCCTTGAGTTGAATTTGTTTGCATCTCGCCTCGCATCACCGCGCATTGTGTAGCATCGGCTTGCATTGGCCTCGCCTTGTGTTGCCTTGATCCTTGCTTCCATATCCACGACCAACGCAAAACTTAGAAAGCCGTTTGCGGTCGATTTCGTGGGACTTTCATGTTAATCAAACACACTTCCCTTCCCGACATATTTTTGTGGAGGTATCCATGTTCATGTTAGCCAAAGCCTAACCGTGTAACCCCAACGTGCACAAGAAAAAAAAATGTAAACAAACAATATTCAATCAAAATAATGATTACCGTTGGATAGACTCATGGGATATTTTGGAAGCATTTTGAACTATTTCCTAACAGTTAACCTCAGCGTCCAAGTAAAAATAAAAGAATTTATGCAGCGCCCAGGCGTCCAGCGTCAGCCAGCGCACCCAGGCGTCACCCACTGCTCCCAAGCATCGTCAAGCACACCCAGGCATCAGCCAACGCGCCCAAGCATCGGCCAGCGCGCCCTACCGTCGGCCACTGCGCCCGGGCAGCGCCCTGGCGGCGACATCGCGCCCGGTTGGGACACTCCTTATTAATATCTGTTTTCCTTTTGTTTGTTTTTTGGAAACATTAATCATCAACCTACAATTTATAAGCATTTTGTAGTTTTCATATCATGATTTTTTAATTTTTACAATTTATCTATATTTTTAATATTTTTTTAATAATTTATTTAATTAAAATATAATAATAATAATTACTTTTTGTCTTTTAAATATATTGAAACTTTTTTGTGGGGTACTATTTTGTATTAGCTTGAACACGTGGGTGATATCACTCAAAAATAATGTGTACTTCTTATAAAAAGTACATTATGACTCCTCAAACAGGGGTGATATCTAGTGTTGTCACTTTTGTTTTTTTCATAAGTGCTACTATAGGGAGGGGGTACCTCACTCAACCCCTGACGCCCAGCGTCAGGCGTTGAGTGAGGCCCATCGTGCCCAGCGCCCAGTGCTGTGCACCCTCCTAAGGGGTTGCGCCCAGGGCCCCCGACGTTTTTGCTTCGGTAAAAATATCGGGGGTACTTGTGGCGCTTCTTCCACCCAATCGGCCTCAGGCTGGGTGTCCCGTCTCGACGATAGCAATGGGTCACTTGCCTAGCACAGGTGCCCAATGCCTAGGCGCATGAGTAGGGGGCTCTGTTAAGCTCCCCTGATGTTCTTGCATGCCCAATGACGCATTTGTACTGAGGGCATATGGCAGGACCGTCAGGGTATGCCTGACATAATTTCTGCTGAACCGGCCCGTGGTCGGGGTCTCTCATGCCATTAGCCCTCGGTGGGGTGCACGTTCGTATAATTTGTTGACACAATGCTGGATGGTTACTGACCAGTAGGTCCTAGTTGGGGGTGCTTCGGTGCCGTTAAAAGGTCTGAAAGACGGTGGCTTCCGTCATCGAATTTGCCTGTTGGAAATGCGAGCACCCGGTTGAGGGCCATTCTTAACATTTTGTTGATATGATAACGCAAGATGGTTGTCGACAAGTAGGTCTCAATAGGTGGTTCTTTGAGTGCTGCTGAAAGGTCCAAACGTTGGTGGCCTATGTTGAGTGTCGGCTTAATGGAAGGATGGGCGGGCGTTCTAAAAAATGATTTTTTTGCCCATTGGCCATCGATCGGGTGCATGTTCGTACAATTTGTTAACACGGTTGCTGAATGGTCACTGACCAGTAGGTCCTAGTAGGGGTGCTTTGGCGCCGTCGAAAGGTCCGAAAGTCGGTGGCTTCCGTCATCGTGTTGGCTTGATGGAAATGCGAGCACCCGATTAAGGGCCCTTCTTGACATTTTGTTAACATGATCACACAAGATGGTTGTCGATAAGTAGGTCTCAGTAGGTGGTGCTTTGAGTGCTGCTGAAAGGTCCGAACGTTGGTGGCCTATGCTGAGTGTCGGCATAATGGAAAGATGGGCGGGCGTTCCAAAAAATAGTTTTTTACCCCATTGGCCCTCGGTCGGGTGCATACTCATACAATTTGTTGACACGGTTGTTGGATGGTTACTGACCAGTAGGTCCTAGTAGGGGGTGCTTCGGCGCGGTCGAAAGGTCCGAAAGTCGGTGGCTTCCGTTATTGTGTTGGCTTGATGGAAATGCGAGCACCCGGTTGAGGGCCCTTCTTAACATTTTGTTGACATGATGATGCAAGATGGTTGTTGGTTAGTAGGTCTCAATAGGTGGTGCTTTGAGTGTTGCTGAAAGGTCCGAACGTTGGTGGCTATATTGAGTGTCAGCATAATAGAAAGATGGGCGGGCGTTCCAAAAAATAGTTTTTTTGCCCATTGGCCAACGGTCGGGTGCACGTTCGTACAATTTTTTGACACAGTTAATGGATGGTTACCGACTAGTAGGTCCTAGTAGGGGGTGCTTCGGTGCCGTCGAAAGGTCCGAAAGTCGGTGGCTTCCAAAATTATGTTGGCTTGATGGAAATACGAGCACCCGGTTGAGGGACATTCTTGACATTTTGTTGACATGATGATGCAAGATGGTTGTCGACAAGTAGGTCTCAGTAGGTGGTGCTTTGAGTGCTGCTGAAAGATCCGAATGTTGGTGGCCTATGTTGAGTGTCGGCTTAATGGAAAGATGGGTGAGCGTTCCAAAAAAAGTTATTTTGCCCATTGGCCATCGGTTGGGTGCACGTTCGTACAATTTGTTGACACGGTTACTGGATGGTTACCGACCAGTAGGTCCTAGTAGGGGGTGCTTCGGTGCCGTCGAAAGGTCCGAAAGTCGGTGGCTTCCGAAATTGTGTTGGCTTGATGAAAATGTGAGCACCCGGTTTAGGGCCATTCTTGACATTTTGTTGGCATGATGACAAAAGATGGTTGTTGGCAAGTAGGTCTCAGAAGGTGGTGCTTTTAGTGCTGCTGAAAGGTCCGAACGTTGGTTACCTATGTTGAGTGTCGGCTTATTGGAAAGATGGGCGGACATTCCAAAAAAGGGGTTTTTTGCCCATTGGCCATCGGTCAGGTGCACGTTCGTAGAATTTGTTGACACGGTTGCTGGATGGTTACTGACCAGTAGGTCCTAGTAAGGGGTGCTTCGGCGCCGTCGAAAGGTCCGAAAGTCGGTGGCTTCCGTCGTCGTGTTGGCTTGATGGAAATGCGAGCACACGGTTGAGGGCCATGTTGTCGGCAAGTAGGTCTCAATAGGTGGTGCTTTGAGTGTTGCTGAAAGATCCGAGCGTTGGTGGCCTATTTTGAGTGTCGGCTTAATGGAAAGATGGGTGAGCGTTCCAAAAAATAGTTTTTTTGCCCATTGGCCATCGGTCGGGTGCACATTCATTCAATTTGTTGACACGGTTACTGGATGGTTACCGACCAGTAGGTCCTAGTAGGGGGTGCTTCGGTGCCGTCGAAAGTTCCGAAAGTCGGTGGCTTCCAAAATTGTATTGGCTTGATAGAAATACAAGCACCCAGTTGAGGGCCATTCTTGACATTTTGTTGACATGATGACACAAGATGGTTATCAGTAAGTAGGTCTCAGAAGGTGGTGCTTTCAGTGTTGCTGAAAGGTCTGAACGTTGGTGGCCTATGTTGAGTGTCGGCATAATGGAAAGATGGGCGGGCGTTCCAAAAAATGGTTTTTTTGCCCATTGGCCATCGGTCAGGTGCACGTTCGTACAATTTGTTGACATGGTTGCTGGAAGGTTACCGACCAGTAGGTCTTAGTAGGGGGTGCTTCGGTGCCGTTGAAAGGTCCGAAAGTTAGTGGCTTCCAAAATTGTGTTGGCTTGATAGAAATGCGAGCACCCAGTTGAGGGCCATTCTTGACATTTTATTGACATGATGACGCAAGATGGTTGTCGAAAAGTAGGTCTGTAAGACCCCAGCTTATTAATGAATAAAATCAAATTTTCTCCATATATTATTGTGAATAATAAGGGGTTAATTTGGTATAATACTTTGGTTATGGGTGAAATGTGCAAATTTTGCAAAATAAGCAAGTGGTTATAAAATATTCATTTTGTCGGGGAATATTCGTTTGGTCGTGGAATATTCTTGCTGTCGGGGAATATTCGTACGACGACGCAGCCTTGTGTGGGCCCCATAACTGAAAGCGATTGGATGAAGAAAATGACAAGTATAAGTTATTTATAAATAACGGCGTAGTTGTTACCGTTAATACTGTTGGAATACCCGGTGGTTAAAATACAGTAGCACACGGTATTGCACCAATTATTGATTCTTACGTAAGAAGGCACTACTCAATAATTGTTACAGTAGTTATTGTTCAATATTTTATTTTATTGATTCAATAATTGTTGCGTTGATATTTTATATTATTGTTGTTTCAATAATTGTTGCTGCACAGTATTTTCTATTATCAGATTAATAATTCATATTATTTGAATAATATTATTAGATAACATTATTGGCAATGTCTAGAAAGTTCTGTCTAAGGAGAGGTTTGGTCATCTAATTGCGCGCCAGTAAGGAGAAATCCTTATTGGAAAGCCCCCTCTTTTCTGGGAACGGCCTGGTTGTCATAAATGTGATTCTGTAATATTATCTGTGAATAATTAATTATTGATTCATATTATAAGGAAATATTTATTTTATGTGGATATAAATGAGGGTTATATTTTTGTAGTTAAAAATGAAAGAGTTAATGTTGAGGTTTTTATCAGTATTTTTGTCGGAATGGAGGTATTAAAAATCAGGGTTTTTGAGATATTTTGCGGGGGTTATAATTTTTAATCCGACCGTTGGATTGTGGTAATTTTTGGATATGTTATACATATATAAGTTGAGTATATGTCCACAAATTTTGAACCGTTAAAAATGAACGTATGATTTATTATGAATTTTACGAGATGACTGGTTCAGAAATTGTTAAATTTTCGGAGTTTATCATTTTGATGGAAAATTCTAGAATTGGTGGGCCCCACTCTTGGTTGGTAAAGAAATGTGCTGAGATTTTTATTCAAATGTGGTGGGTGGGAATAGTAGCAGGTAAAGCCATCAGGTTGCAGGTTAAGTCTGCTTCGGCGTGCTAACATTTTCCTATAAATAGAGGGCTAAGTTAGAATTGAAAATCACACCAGAAACAAGTTTTCTCTCTTTCTCTCTCTAGATTATTGAGTGTATTTTGTGAGTATTTAGATACTTTGAGAGTTTCTATTAATCAGAGCAAGTTTCTTTCAGTCTTATACCGGTATTTCGACCAGAAGTACTGATATTTTGAAGTAAGGGATATTATTTTCTTCTTAATGATATTATTTTCTTCAATATCATTATGCTGAAATATTGATATGAGTTTTTATCAAATTTGGAACTTTTTGTGTCGGGATTACTATTCACGTATACGGCACTATTCACGTATACGGTACTATTCACGAATGCGGCACTATTCACCGAAAAATAAAATTTTCCCTTTTTATCCAAGATGTCTATTATGGTTACTATCTTTGATTGTATCCATTTGATCTTTATTTTTGAATTCTGCTTCACAATTGATTATTATGAAGTATTATTGATCTTGGATAAACTGTTATATGAATCCCTAATATTTGGCCTTCTGTCTCACTGGATTAGTTCTCTTTAAGATATTTTTCATCATCCTCAGTCCTAAATGATGATATTACTGAATATCTTTGGCCTGTAGTGCAAAGATGTATGATTACTTGATGAATATCTTTGACCTGTAGTGCAAAGATGAACAGATGTTGAGATGAACATGACTGACAGGTGATACAAATGAATATCTTTGGCCTGTAGTGCAAAGATGAATATTTGGATAAAGATGATTATTAATTGATGTTACAGGGATAAAATATTGATGATGGACTTTTAAATCTTAGAAGATAGTAGAATTCTTTCTCTACTTGACTCTTCTAATGGTTTGTTGTTTCCGCTGCAGTTGTTGATCTAAAACTTGTTGTCGATTATATTCTATCAGATTTTTCCCTGTTGAAGACTAACGATATTTTGTTGTATATTATCTTAGTCATAATATTCTTTACTGGGCTAGTTGAGCTCACCCTTTTTCTTTTTGTTCCATTTTTCTTCTCAGGAGATGAGAACATAGCAGGATCTAGTCGAGGTATGGAGTGATGGTTCTAGAAAGATGTTTTAGCAGTCCTCACTATTTCTGTAAAATAGTATTTGAATAATTGTAATGAGGATTTATTTGAGTGTGGATATTGTCCAGAAGACAATATTTGTATTTAAACTCACAGTATGTGTTGTTGTATTTTGCACGACAATTGTATTATTGAAGTTATAGTTTGCTTTCTGTACCATGTATTTGGCGACTCAGAATGGGTGTTGTATACCTATTTTGGGGGCGTCACAGTTGGTATCAGAGCTTAGGGATATGATCCCTGGCTGAGATGTGAGACAAGAACTAGGAGGGGAGAGACGGGGAATTCTTTCGCTAGTATGACCTGACTAAGTTTATTTAGTGTTTATTTGGTCAGTCAGAGTATAGGGATAATATATGACATGACTATTAACCCTTGTTTTATGGCAGTATTTAAGAATGGCAGATGAGAACGTTAATAATGGAGTAAATCAGACCGTGGAGACACCTTTGATCACCACCCAGGGGAACGTGCAACAGGAAGGCAATATTCCTCCTGTAAAAAACGTTACCGAGCAAACGATGAATGATGTAATGTTTAGGAGCTTTTTACAGTTCATGAAAAATTAGACGAGGGAGACTCGTGTGCAGAATACGGGTGGAAATGATAACAACGCGCGGTTTGTCACAGCTAAGCAGTTCAAAGAATTGGGACCACCAGAATTTAAGGGAAAGCCGGATCCGATCATGGCGGAAACGTGGGTTAAGCAAATTATCAAGATATTCGATGTCTTGGGATGCACGGAGGAACAGAAGGTTCCATTCGCCACTTTTATGTTCCGCGGTGAGGCAGACTACTGGTGGGAGTCTGTGAAGCGTACCCAGCCTGACGCACTCAACATGTCCTGGGATACATTTCAAAAACAGTTCAATGACAAGTACTTTCCTGAAAGTATTCTTCATATGAAGGAGGTGGAGTTTATCAGACTGGAACAAAACAACATGACGGTGTCCCAGTACGAAGCGAAGTTTACAGAGTTATCCAGGTTTGCACCTCATTTGGTCAAAAATGAGGAACGAATGACAAGGATGTTTCTGAGAGGTCTAAAACCCGAGATTCGACAATATCTTATCTCTCATAATTTTTCTTTATATTCAGATGTTGTAAATAGGGCTAAATTATTAGAGCGAGATAATGAGTATGTGCAACCGAGGGACCACAACCAGGGTCATACCGGTGGCGACAGTCATCGAAGCAATGAAAACCAGCAGGAAGGAAAACATTCGGACAAAAGCGGTAACCACTCTGGTGGTAATCGTGGTCGTGATAATAGAAGGAGCGAGTCGGGAGGAGATTTCAAGAAGAGAAGGTACAACAATGATAACGTGAAGACGTCAGCACAAACATCAACTATTTCTAGGGGAGGAGAACGACCACCGGTCGTATGTTACAAATGTGGGAAAGAGGGACATATCAGCCTAAACTACCCACAACAATCTAAGGTATGTTATAACTGTGGAAAGGAGGGTCATATAGCTCGAGAGTGTTCTATAGCAAAACCAAGTTCAGCGGGGATGGTGACTCCAAAAGTTGTCCCGGATAAGTCGAAATCAGCGGTTCCTGGAAGAGCGTTTGTCGTGACTAGCCAAAACGCGAGAAACCCGAACGAGGTGATCACGGGTAAGATAATCTTGAATTCTTGCGAAGTTTATACTTTACTAGATACCGGTTCTACCCATTCTTTTATCTCTCCTGCTTGTGCTCAACGTTTAAACTTGACTGCGGAGAAATTAGACTTTGATCTATCTGTGGAGACTCTGTTAGGAGAAACTTTCATTACATCTACAGTTTATAAATCTTGCTTAATCCAAGTTGGCACAATCACATTACCTGTTGATCTTATCTCTTTAAAGATACTTGCTTTTGATGTGATTTTAGGAATTTATTGGTTAACTACTCATCATGCTAAAATTGATTATTTTCGTAAGGTTGTTAGTTTTCATATTACTAACCAACCTCCACTAAAATCAGTCACTGTCATATCAAGCCACAAAGCTATTCATTTATCAAAAAACGGATGTCAAGCTTTCTTAGCCCATGTTATGGATTTGAACAATGACAAGTCAGATTTGAATAATATTTCTATTGTTAGAGAATTTCTCGATGTATTTCCTGAAGAACTTCCTGGTCTACCCCCAGAACGTGATGTTGAATTCTTTATTGACCTTGAACCGGGTACAAAACCCAATTCTAAAAATCTCATATTGAATAGCTCCTATTGAACTTCAGGAGTTAAAAACCCAACTATAGAAGTTGGTACCCGAGCCTCTATCTGGTGACTTCCTTTGTGGAATGCACCAAAGCCAAACTCTCCGTAGGGGACTCTATATTTGTGTGGTGGTAAAACAATAGGTGCCATTGTAACGTGTTATCCAAGATTGGGATATAAATCACAATTGAGAGCAACCGAAGTCGGTGACCAAAGTACGTAGCTTTCTGGGCTTAGCTGGTTACTATCGGAGATTCGTGGAAGGATGTTCTCGAATCGCTACTTCGTTAACTTAGCTGACTCAGAAAGATACAAAATTCATATGGAGTGAGGAATGCGAGAAGAGTTTCCAAGAACTCAAGAGGAGACTCATTTCGGCACCTGTTTTGACAATACCATCTGGTTCGGATGGATTTGTTATCTACAGCGATGCTTCAGGCAAAGGGTTAGGATGTGTTCTCATGCAACATAGGAAAGTCATAGCCTATGCCTCACGACAACTCAATGATTATGAGAGGAATTATCCTACTCATGATTTGGAGTTGGCAGTAGTCATTTTTGCGTTGAAGATCTGGAGACACTACCTGTATGGGGAGAAAGTGGAGATCTATACAGATCATAAAAGCCTCAAATATTTCTTCACCCAAAAGGAACTCAGCATACGACAGCGACGTTGGCTCGAGCTGTTGAAACATTACAATCACACCATCCAATATCATCCTGAAAAAATAAACGTAGTAGTTGACGCATTGAGTAGAAGATCATATGCGGGTACGAGTGCAATGTTGTTAACACAAAGGCCCATTTTGTATGACTTACAAAGGATGGAGATAGAGATGAAGGCTCCAAGTACCCACATGATAATATCAAATATACGAGTAGAATCGACTTTAATCGATAAAGTTAAAGCTGCTCAAGCTATGGACATAGAGCTAATGCGTATGAAGAAGAAAGTGCAAGAAGGTGCTATTGTAGAAGCAAGAATCGATGAAGAAGAAATACTTCGAGTCAACTCCAGACTTTGTGTTCCTAACAATTTTGACTTGAAGCATAGAATAATGATAGAGGCACACAACACACCGTTTGCAATCCATCTTGGGAGTACCAAAATGTATCACGATCTTTGACACACATTTTGGTGGAGCAATATGAAAAGAGAGATCGTGGAGTTTATCTCGAGGTGTTTAACTTGTCAACGTGTAAAGGCGGAACATCAAGTGCCAAAGGGTCCATTGCAACCACTTGAGATTCTGAAATGGAAGTGGGAACACATTACCATGGATTTCGTTACAGGTCTTCCCAAGGTTTCTCAAGGCATAGATGCGATTTGGGTTATTGTTGATAGATTAACCAAGTCTGCTTATTTCTTACCGATACGTGAGACTTATTCCCTTGAACGTCTTGCTAGTATGTATGTGAACGAGATTGTGAGATTGCATGGCATGCTAGTATCCATAGTTTCGGATCGTGACCCAATATTTACTTCACGATTTTGGGTTAGCTTGCAGAAAGCTATGGGCACAGATTTACGATTCAGTTCGGCATACCATCCTCAAACGGACGGACAATCAGAGAGGACTATTCAAACTCTTGAAGATCTATTAAGACTCTGTGTCCTAGATCTCAAAGGGAGTTGGGATAAGTACCTACCATTGGTGGAATTCTCCTACAATAACAGTTATCAGGCGAGCATAGGTGTGACTCCATTCGAGGCGTTGTATAGAAGAAAATGTCGTTCTCCAGTATGCTGGGATGAGGTGGGTGAAGCAACATTGTTGGGACCAGAGTTGGTACGCATGACTACAGAGAAGATCCAAACGATTCGACAACGTATACAAACGGCACAGGATCGACAAAAGAGTTATGCGGATCTTCATCGGAAGGACATGGAATTTAATATTGGGGATCATGTATTATTACGTGTTGCACCATGGAAGGGAGTTATAAGATTTGGGAAGAGAGGAAAGCTCAATCCAAGATTTGTTGGTCCATTTGAGATTCTTGAGCGAATAGGAAATGTGGCATATAGACTCGCATTACCTCCAAGCATGTCTCGTGTTCATAATATTTTTCACATATCTATGCTTCGTAAATATGTTAAAGACCCGAACCACATTATTGAGTTAGAACCAGACGAGATAGCTGAAGATTTAACGTACGAGGAGGTACCTGTTATGATCTTAGATAGGAAAGAGCATGTCCTACGCACGAAGGTTATACCACAAGTTAAGATTTTGTGGAGAAACCATGCTATTGAAGAAATGACCTGGGAGTTGGAATCAGAAATGAAAGCGAGTTATCCTCACCTTTTCAAAATATCAGGTACGTACGTCAATTTCGAGGACGAAATTTCATAAGGAGGGGAGGTTGTAAGACCCCAGCTTATTAATGAATAAAATCAAATTTTCTATAAATATTATTGTGAATAATAAGGGGTTAATTTGATATAATACTTTGGTTATGGGTGAAATGTGCAAATTTTGCAAAATAAGCAAGTGGTTATAAAATATTCATTTTGTCAGGGAATATTCGTTTGGTCGTGAAATATTCTTGCTGTCGGGGAATATTCGTACGACGGCGCAGCCTTGTGTGGGCCCCATAACGAAAAGCGATTGGATGAAGAAAACGACAAGTATAAGTTATTTATAAATAACGACGTAGTTGTTACCGTTAATACTGTTGGAATACCTAGTGGTTAAAATACTGTAGCACACGGTATTGCACCAATTATTGATTCTTACGTAAGAAGGCACTACTCAATAATTGTTACAGTAGTTATTGTTCAATATTTTATTTTATTGATTCAATAATTGTTGCATTGATATTTTATATTATTGTTGTTTTAATAATTGTTGCTGCACAGTATTTTCCATTATCAGATTAATAATTCATATTATTTGAATAATATTATTAGATAACATTATTGGTAATGTCTAGAAAGTTCTGTCTAAGGAGAGGTTTGGTCATCTAATTGCGCGCCAGTAAGGAGAAATCCTTATTGGAAAGCCCCCTCTTTTCTGGGAACGGCCTGGTTGTCATAAATGTGATTCTGTAATATTATTTGTGAATAATTAATTATTAATTCATATGATAAGGAAATATTTATTTTATGTGGATATAAATGAGGGATATATTTTTGTGGTTAAAAATGAAGGAGTTAATGTTGAGGTTTTTATCAGTATTTTTGTCGGAATGGAGGTATTAAAAATCAGGGTTTTTGAGATATTTTGCGGGGGTTATAATTTTTAATCCGACCGTTGGATCGTGGTAATTTTTGGATATGTTATACATATATAAGTTGAGTATATGTCCACAAATTTTGAACCGTTAAAAATGAACGTATGATTTATTATGAATTTTACGAGATGACTGGTTCAGAAATTGTTGAATTTTTGGAGTTTATCATTTTGATGGAAAATTCTAGAATTGGTGGGCCCCACTCATGGTTGGTGAAGAAATATGCTGAGATTTTTATTCAAATGTGGTGGGTGGGAATAGTAGCAGGTAAAGCCATCAGGTTGCAGGTTAAGTCTACTTCGGCGTGCTAATATTTTCCTATAAATAGAGGGCTAAGTTAGAATTGAAAATCACACCAGAAACAAGTTTTCTCTCTTTCTCTCTCTGGATTATTGAGTGTATTTTGTGAGTATTTAGATACTTTGAGAGTTTCTATTCATCAGAGCAAGTTTCTTTCAGCCTTATACCGGTATTCCGACCAGAAGTACTGATATTTTGAAGTAAGAGATATTATTTTCTTCTTAATGATATTATTTTCTTCAATATCATTATGCTGAAATATTGATATGAGTTTTTATCAAATTTAGAACTTTTTGTGTCGGGGTTACTATTCACGTATACGGCACTATTCACGTATATGGCACTATTCACGTATATGGTACTATTCACGAATACGACACTATTCACCGAAAAATAAAATTTTCCCTTTTTGTCCAAGATGTCTATTATGGTTACTATCTTTGATTATATCCATGTTTTGATCTTTATTTTTGAATTCTGCTTCACAATTGATTATTATGAAGTATTATTGATCTTAGATAAACTGTTATACGAATCCCTAATATTTGTCCTTCTTTCTCACTGGATTCGTTCTCTTTAAGATATTTTTCATCATCCTCAGTCCTAAATGATGATATTACTGAATATCTTTGGCCTGTAGTGCAAAGATGTATGATTACTTGATGAATATCTTTGGCCTATAGTGCAAAGATGAACAGGTGTTGAGATGAACATGACTGACAGGTGATACAAATGAATATCTTTGGCCTGTAGTGCAAAGATGAATATTTGGATAAAGATGATTATTAATTGATGTTACAGGGATAAAATATTGATGATGGACTTTTAAATCTTAGAAGATAGTAGAATTCTTTCTCTACTTGACTCTTCTAATGGTTTGTTATTTCCGCTGCAGTTGTTGATCTAAAACTTGTTGTCGATTATATTCTACCAGATTTTTCCCTGTTGAAGACTAACGATAATTTGTTGTATATTATATTAGTCATAATATTCTTTACTGGGCTAGTTGAGCTCACCCTTTTCTTTTTTGTTCCATATTTCTTCTCAGGAGGTGAGAACATAGCAGGATCTAGTCGGGGTATGGAGTGATGGTTCTAGAAAGATGTTTTAGCAGTCCTCACTATTTCTGTAAAATAGTGTTTGAATAATTGTAATGAGGATTTATTTGAGTGTGGATATTGTCCAGAAGACAATATTTATATTTAAACTCACAGTATGTGTTGTCGTATTTTGCACGACAATTGTATTATTGAAGTTGTAGTTTGCTTTCTGTACCATGTATTTGGCGACTCAGAATGAGTGTTGTATACCTACTTTGGGGGCGTCACAAGGTCTCAGTAGGTGGTTCTTTGAGTGCTGCTGAAAGGTCCGAACGTTGGTGGCCTATGTTAAGTGTCGGCTTAATGGAAAGATGCGCCGGCGTTCCAAAAAATGGTTTTTTTGCCCATTGGCCATCGGTCGGGTGCACTTTCGTACAATTTGTTGACACGGTTGCTGGATGGTTATCGACCAGTAGATCCTAGTAGGGGGTGCTTTGGTGACGTCGACAGCTCCAAAAGTCGGTGTCTTCCAAAATCGTGTTGGCTTGATGGAAATGTGAGCACCCGGTTGAGGCCCATTCTTGACATTTTGTTGACATAATGACGCAAGATGGTCGTTGGCAAGTAGGTTTCAGTAGGTGGTGCTTTGAGTGCTGCTGAAAGGTTCGAACATTGGTGGCCTATGTTGAGTGTCGGCTTAATGGAAAGATGGGCGGGCGTTCCAAAAAATGGTTTTTTTGCCCATTGGCCATCGGTCGGGTGCACGTTCGTACATTTTGTCTACATGGTTGCTTGATGGTTACCGACCAGTAGGTCCTAGTAGGGGGTGCTTCAGTGCCGTTGAAAGGTTCAAAAGTCGGTGGCTTCCAAAATCGTGTTGGCTTGATGGAAATGCAACACCCGGTTGGGTGCCCTTCTTGACATTTTGTTGACATGACGCAAGATGGTTGTCGGCAAGTAGGTCTTAGTAGGTGGTGCTTTGAGTGATGCCGAAAGGTCCGAACATTGGAGGCCTATGCTGATGTGTCGGCTTAATGGAAAGATGGCGGGTGTTCCAAAAAATGGTTTTTTGCACATTGTCCCTCGGTAGGGTGCACGTTCGTACAATTTGTTGACACGGTACTGGATGGTTGCCGACCAATAGGTCCTAGTAGGGGGTGCTTCGGAGCTGTCGAAAGGTCCGAAAGTCACTGGCTTCCGTCATCGTGTTAGCTTGATGGAAATGCGAGCACCCGGTTGAGTGCCCTTCTTGACATTTTGTTAATATGACGACGTAGGATGGTCGTCAGCAAGTAGGTCTTAGTAGGTGGTGCTTTGAGTGCAACTGAAATGTTCTAACGTTGGTGGTCTATGCTGATGTGTCGGCTTATAATGGAAAGATGGCGGGCTTTCCAAAAAACAATTTTTTTGCCCACTGGCCCTTGGTCGGGTGTTCGTTCGTACAATTTATTAACACGGTGCTGGATGGTTGCTGACTAGTAGGTCCTAGTAGGGGGTGCTTCGGTGCCGTCGAAAGATCCGAAAGAAGGTGGCTTTCGTTATCGTGTTGGCTTGATGGAAATGCGAGCACCCGGTTGAGTGCCCTTCTTGACATTTTGTTGACATGATGACACAAGATGGTTGTCGATAAGTAGGTCTCAGCAGGTGGTGCTTTGAATGCTGCTGAAAGGCCCCAATGTTGGTGGCATATACTGATGTGTCGGCTTAATGGAAAGATGGCGGGCAATGCCAAAAATGTTTTCGTCGTTTGGCAGCTGGCTAATGAAAGGTTGTAGTAGTTTTGAAATTGTGTTTTCTTATCGTTCCCTTGCGTAGCGCTTTGCAATTAGATGCTCTGCCTTTTTAGGCAGTGTCTTATTTTCGAATGCTCTACCGTAGGGATGGTGGTGGGACATGCATGAAAGTAAGAACGAAACGTCCGTAGTAAGGCGCCTGTTGTCAACGTTGTCAAAAAGAATACTTTTGTTTTGTTATCTTCTTTTCAACAATCTTTTTGTCCATAGCGGCGCTTGTTGGTGTCGTCTTATTGTCCTTTGGTTTTCATGGCTTCTACAAGTCGTGTGAGTTGGGGTGCATTAGATGGCGTTGGCATAGTGTACGTAAGGCGCGTGAGTGGTGTTTGGTTTGTTTGGGTCGGTCGGATCCCTGCTTGTGTAGCGACGACCGCTCTTTCATTCCTTTTCATTCTTGACCCAAGAGCAGTATGACTTGGAACAACTCGGTTGCCTATGTTTTATACTTACGTTGATGGAATTTGTTTGTCCGATTGCCCCTATTTCACCTTGTGCTTCTCACGCGGAGCGAGATTGTGACGCCCCCAAAATATGTATACAACACCCATTCTGAGTCGCCAAAATACATGGTATATTAATAACTACATCTTTACTATTACAACATAAGAACTGTGAGTTTAAATACAAATATTGTCATCTAGACAATATCCACACTCAAATAAGTTCTCATTACAATTATTGATACATTAATTCACAAAAATGGTGAGTACTACTAAAATAACTTCTAGAACCATCATTCCATACCCCTACTAGTACTCGCTACATTCTCGCCTCCTGAGAAAAATGGAACAAAAAGGAAAAGGGTAAGCTCAACTAGCCTAGTAAAGAACATTATGACTAAGATAATACAGAACAAATTATCGTTAGTCTTTAACAGGGAAAAATCTAATAGAATACAATAGACAACAAGTTTTAAATCAATATTCGCAGCGAAAAATAATAATTCATAGAATAGTGACGTAGAGAATGAAATCTACTATTATCCATGAATTTAAAAGTCCATCATTAATATTTTATCCCCGTAACATCAATCAATATTCATCTTTGGACTACAAGCCAAAGATATTCATCAGTTGGTCATGTTCATCTCAACACCTGTTCATCTTTGCACTACGGGCCAAAGATACTCATCAAGAAATCATTCATCTTTGCACTACAGGCCAAAGATATTCAGTTATATCATCATTTAGGACTGAGGATGATGAAAAATATTTTAAAGGAAACGAATCCAGTGAAACAAAATAACAAATATTAAGGATTCGTATTTCGGTTTATCCATGTCCAAAAATATCTTATAAATAATCATAGTGAAGTAAAATTCAAGAATGATCAAAACATGGATACAATCAAAGCTATTATCCAGAATAGATATTTTAGATGAAAAGAAGAAAATTTCATTTTTCGGTGAATAGTAACTCGTGAATAGTAACTCGTGAATAGTAACCCCGGCATTAAAAGTTCCCAATTTGATAAAAATTTCTAACCAATATTTCTGCATAATGATATTGAAGAAATAAGATCATTTTCAAATAAAATAACATCCCTTACCTTGTAAAGACAGTACTTCTAGTTGAAACACCGGATATAGGCTATGACTTGAACTTGCACCGTATAGCAACACTCAAAGTATTAAAATACTCACAAGAATACGCTCAATATAACGAGAGAGAAAGAGAGAATTCTTTAGTTTCTGGTGTGATTTTCAATTCTAACCTAAGCACCCTATTTATAAGAAAATACTTAGAACACCAAAGCAGAAAATTTATTAAAATATTAATATATAAATAAAATTTTATATGCCAACCTTAGACTTCTGAATTCAGCAACTTAGCATGTGATTAATGAGTCTCATAACATATAAAAAACGTTTTTCTTAATTAAAATAATTAAAACTTCCAAAAATCAATTATTTCAGAATTTCAGAACTTCAATAATTCATAATAAATAGCTCTTTTATCAGAAAATTCGAATCACGCGAATTTTTATAGGAAATTTAATTCTCTACAACTTTGCAGAAAGAAAGTTTTTCCAAATTCCAAACAGAAATTGACCGAAATCCATAAACGGGCGATTTTACAGGCTATAATCAAATTTCAGTCAAGAAATGGGCCCACAGACATGTTTAACATGTTTTAAACAACTTTTGTAACAAAAATACTCTTTCTCCTCATATACTCATATATCCCACATTCATTGTAAAAATATCATCATTATTATATTATAATAATCTAATAAAATATTATTTTATCAGAAAAGATAAAATATCGATTTTTAACAATTGTCACTTTAAAAATTTTCTCCATCTATATCCACATAAAATGAATATTTTCCTCATCATATAAATCAATAATTAATTATTCATAAATAATATTATAGAATCACAGTACTGGCAACCAGGCCGTTCCCAAGAAAGAGGGGGCTTTCCAATAAGGATTTCTCTTTACTAGCGCGCAATTAAGTGATCAAACCTCTCCTTAGATAGAACTTTCTAGACATTGCCAATAATGTTATCTAATAATATTATTCAGATAATATGAATTATTGCTCCGATAATAGAAAATACTGTGTAGTGACAATTATTGAAACAACAGTAATATAAAATATCAACGCAGCAATTATTGAATCAATAAAATAAAATACTGAACAGTAATTACTGTAACCATTATTGAGTAGTGCCTTCTTACATAAGAATAAATAATTGGTGCAATACAGTGTGCTATTGTGCAACAACGCGTATTACTGCGTTTTAACCACCGGGTATTCTAACAGTATTAACGGTAACAACTACGCCGTTATTTATAAACAACTTATACTTGGTCGTTTTCTTCATCCAATCGCTTTCCGTTATGGGGCTCGCAAAAGACTGCGCCATCGTACGAATATTCCCCGACAGGAAGAATATTCCACGACCAAACGAATATTCCCCGACAACAATGAATATTTTATAACCACCTGCTTATTTGAAATATTTGCGCATTTTACCCATAACTAACCTCATTAATCAATTTAACCCTTACTATTTCAAATAATAAATAAAGGAAATTAAATTTCATTTATTAATAATTTGGGGTCTTACAACCTCCCCTCCTTATAAAATTTCGTTCTCGAAATTGACGTACGTACCTGGTGTTTCGAAAAGATGAGGATACCTCGCTTTCATTTCCGTTTCCAACTCCCATGTCATTTCCTCAATAGCATGGTTTCTCCACAAAACTTTAACTTGTGGTATAGCCTTCGTGCGTAGGACATGCTCCTTCCTATCCAAAATCTTGACAGGTACCTCTTTGTACGTTAAGTCTTCAACTATCTCGTCCGGTTCTAACTCAATAATGTGGTTTGGGTCTTTCACATATTTACGTAACACAGATATATGAAAAACATTATGAACACGAGACATACTTGGAGGTAACGCGAGTCTATAGGCCACATTTCCTACTCGGTCAAGAATCTGAAATGGACCAATAAATCGTGGATTGAGCTTTTCTCTCTTCCCAAATCATGCAACTCCTTTCCATAGAGCCACACGCAACATTACATGATCCCCAATGTCAAATTTCACGTCCTTTCGATGAAGATCCGCATAACTCTTTTGTCGATCCTGTGTCGTTTGCATACGTTGTCAAATCATTTGGATCTTCTCTGTAGTCATTCGTACCAACTCTGGTCCTAACAATGTTGCTTCTCCCACCTCATCCCAACATACTGGAGAGTGGCACTTTCGTCCATACAATGCTTCAAATGGAGCCACACCTATACTTGCTTGATAACTGTTATTGTAGGAGAATTCCACCAATGGTAGGTACTTATCCCAACTCCCTTTGAAATCTAGGACACAAAGTCTTAATAGATCTTTAAGAGTTTGAATAGTCCTCTCTGATTGCCCGAATGTTTGAGGATGGTATGCCAAACTAAATCGTAAATCCGTGCCCATAGCTTTTTGCAAGCTAACCCAAAATCTTGAAGTGAATCTTGGGTCACGATCCAAAACTATGGATACTGGCATGCCATGAAGTCTCACAATCTCATCTACGTATATACGAGCAAGACATTCAAGGGAATAAGTCTCCCGTATCGGCAAGAAATGAGCAGACTTGGTTAATCTATCAATAATAACCCAAATAGCATTTATGCCTTGAGAAACCGTGGGAAGACCCGTAACGAAATCCATGGTAATGTGTTCCCACTTCCATTTCGGAATCTCAAGTGGTTGCAATGGACCCTTTGGCACTTGATGCTTCGCCTTTACACGTTGACAAGTTAAACACCTCGAGATAAACTTTGCAATCTCTCTCTTCATATTGTTCCACCAAAATGTATGTCGAAGATCACGATACATTTTGGTACTTCCAGGATGGATTGCAAATGGTGTATTGTGTGCCTCCATCATGATCTTGTAGTTTAAATTAGAATCGTTAGGAACACAAAGTCTGGAGTGGACTCGAAGTATTCCTTCATTCTTGCTTCTGGAATAGCACCTTGTTGCACTTTCTTCTTCATACGCATCAGCTCCAGGTCTGTGGCTTGAGCCACTTTAACTTTATCGATTAAAGTTGGTTCTATGCGTATACTTGACATCATCGCACTCGTTCCTGCATTTAATCTTCTACTCAACGCGTCAGCTACCACGTTTGCTTTTCCAGGATGGTATTGAATAGTGTGGTCGTAATCTTTCAACAGCTCGAGCCAACGTCGTTGCCGCATGTTGAGTTCTTTTTGGGTGAAGAAATATTTGAGACTTTTATGGTCTGAATATATCTCCACTTTCTCCCCATATAGATAGTGCCTGCAGATCTTTAGCGCGAAAACGACTACTGCCAACTCTAGATCATGAGTAGGATAATTCCTCCCATATTCTTTAAGTTGTCGCGAGGCATAGGCTATAACTTTTCCACGTTGCATGAGAACATATCCTAGCCCTTTGCCTGAAGCATTGCTGTAGGTAGCAAATCCATCCGAACCAGATGGTATGGTCAAAATAGGTGCCGAAATGAGTCTCCTCTTAAGCTCTTGAAAACTCTTCTTGCATTCCTCGCTCCATACAAATTTGATATCTTTTCGAGTCAACTGAGTTAACGGGGTAGCGATTGGAGAAAACCCTTCCACGAATCTCCGATAATAACCAGCTAAGCCCAGAAAGTTACGTACTTCGGTCACCATCTTTGGTTGCTCCCAACTTTGTATTGCTTCAATCTTCACCGGGTCAACAGATACTCCATGTTTTGACACCACGTGCCCTAGGAATGCTACTTCCTCAAGCCAGAACTCGCATTTCTTCAACTTAGCATATAACTTATTTTCACGCAGCCTTTGGAGTACCAGCTTCACATGGTGCTCATGATCTTCATGGCTTTTAGAATATATGAGGATGTCATCAATAAAGATAACAACAAACTGATCTAAATAAACCTTGAATACTCGGTTCATCATATCCATTAAAGCCACAGGAGCATTAGTCAATCCAAAAGACATGACTAGGAATTCATAATGCCCATACCGAGTTCTGAAGGCAGTCTTCGGAATATCCTCAGTTTTAACCTTCAGCTGATGATATCCAGAACAAAGATCGATCTTTGAAAAGAATTGTGCTCCTTATAACTGGTCAAACAGGTCATCAATACGAGGTAGCGGATACCTATTCTTGATAGTGATATGGTTCAATTCCCGATAGTCAATACAAAGTTGCATACTCTCGTCTTTCTTCTTTACAAATAAAATAGGAGCACCCCAAGGAGATGTACTAGGACGAATGAAACCGATGTCCAACAACTCCTGTAGTTGGACCTTTAGCTCCTGAAGTTCAATAGGAGCCATTCGATATGGGATTTTTGAAATGGGCTTTGCACCAGGTTCAAGATCAATAAAGAATTCAACTTCACGTTCTGGGGGTAGACCGGGAAGTTCTTTAGGAAATACGTCAGGAAAGTCAATAACAACAGGAATATTACTCAAATATGACGTGTCTTTATTCAAATCCATAACATGGGCTAAGAAAACTTGACATCCGTTTTTCAATAAACGAATAGCTTTATCACTTGATATAACAGTGATTGATTTTAATGGCTTAGTTGTTTGAATTCGCACAACAGGTTGGTTAGGAATATAAAAACTAACAACCTTACGAAAACAATCAATTTTGGCATAATGAGTAGTTAACCAATCAATCCCTAAAATCATATCAAAAGCAAGTATCTTTAAAGAGATAAGGTCAACATGTAAGGTGATGGTGCCAACTTGGATCAAACAAGATTTATAAACAACGGATGTGATGAAAGTTTTTCCTAATGGAGTCTCCATAGATAAATCAAAGTCTAACTTCTCCGGAGTCAAGTTTAAACGTTAAGCACAAGCAGGAGAAATAAATGAATGGGTAGCACCGGTATCTAGCAAGGTATAAACGTCGCATGAATTTATGATTAGCTTACCCGTGATCACCTCGTTTGGGTTCCTCGCATGTTGACCAGTCATGACAAACGCTGTTCCAAGAACCGTTGACTTTGTCTTTTTAAGGACAGCTTTTTGAGTCACCATCCCCACTGGACTTGGTTTAGCTACAGTGCAATCTCGAGTGATATGTCCTTCCTTTCCACAATTATAACATACCTTAAACTGTTGTGGGCATTTTGGGCTGATATGTCCTTCTTTTCCGCACTTATAGCATATAACCGGTGGTCATTCTCCTCCCTTGAAACCAGTTGCTGCTGGTGCTGACGTCTTCGTATTGTCATTGTTGAATCTCCTCTTTTTAAAATCTCCTCCCGACTCGCTTCTTCTATTTTCATAGTCACGATTACCACCAGAGTGGTTGCCGTTCTTGTCTATATTTTTCTTTCTCCGCTGGTTATCATTGTTCTGATGACTGCTGTCACTGATATGATCCTGGTTGTGGTCCCTCGGTTGACCATACACGTTATCTCGCTCTAATAATTGAGCCCTATTTACAACATTTGAATAAAGAGAAAATTTATGAGAAATGAGATATTAACGTATGCCGGGTTTCAAACCTCTCAGAAACATCCGCGTCATACGTTCCTCATTCTCCACCAAATGAGGTGCAAACCTAGAAAACTCTGCAAACTTCGCCTCGTACTGGGACACCATCATGTTATTCTGCTCCAGTCTAATAAATTCTACCTCCTTCATATGACGAATACTTTCAGGAAAGTACTTGTCATTGAACAGTTTCTGAAATGTCTCCCAAGACATGCTGAGTGCGGCTGGATGGGTAAGCTTCACAGACTCCCACCAGTAGTCTGCCTCGCCACAGAACATAAAGGTGGCGAATGGAACCTTCTGTTCCTCCGTGCATCCCAAGACATCGAATATCTTGATAATTTGCTTGACCCACGTTTCCGCTATGATCGGATCCGGCTTTCCCTTAAATTCTGGTGGTCCCATTTCTTTAAACTGCTTGGCTGTGACAAACCGTGAATTGCTATCATTTCCTCCTGTATTTTGAACACGAGTCTCCCTCGTCTGGTTTTGCATGAATTGCAAAAAGTTTCTAAACATCCCATCGTTCATCATCTGCTCATTGGTGTTGTTCACAGGAGGAACATTGCCAGCCTGTTGCACGTTCTCCTCGTTGGTGAGCACAGGTGTCTCCACGATCTCATTTGCTCTACTGTTAACATTCTCAGTCGACATTCTCAAATACTGCCATAAAACAAGGGTTAATTAAATAAATTAACAAATCACATAATACCTCTATATTATGACCAACCAACAAATAAGTTTAGGTAGGACACACTAGCGAAGGATTTACTCGTCTCTCCCCTCCTAGTTCTATTCCCCGATCTCCGCCAGAGATCATATCCCTAAGCTTTGATACCAACTGTGACGCCCCCAAAATAGGTATACAACACCCATTCTGAGTCGCCAAAATACATGGTATAGAAACAACTACATCTTTACTATTACAACATAAGAACTGTGAGTTTAAATACAAATATTGTCATCTAGATAATATCCACACTCAAATAAGTCCTCATTACAATTATTGATACATTAATTCACAAAAATGGCGAGGACTACTAAAATAACTTCTAGAACCATCATTCCATACCCCTACTAGTACTCGCTACATTCTCGCCTCCTGAGAAAAATGGAACAAAAAGGAAAAGGGTGAGCTCAACTAGCCCAGTAAAGAACATTATGACTAAGATAATACAGAACAAATTATCGTTAGTCTTCAACAGGGGAAAATCTAATAGAATACAATAGACAACAAGTTTTAAATCAATATTCGCAGCGAAAAATAATAATTCATAGAAGAGTTACGTAGAGAATGAAATCTATTATTACCCAGGAATTTAAAAGTCCATCATCAATATTTTATCCCTGTAACATCAATCAATATTCATCTATGCACTACAAGCCAAAGATATTCATCAGTTGGTCATGTTCATCTCAACACCTGTTCATCTTTACACTACGGGCCAAAGATATTCATCAAGAAATCATTCATCTTTGCACTACAGGCCAAAGATATTCAGTTATATTATCATTTAGGACTGAGGATGATGAAAAATATTTTAAAGGAAACGAATCCAGTGAAACAAAATAACAAATATTAAGGATTCGTATTTCGGTTTATCCATGTCCAAAAATACCTTATAAATAATCATAGTGAAGTAAAATTCAAGAATAATCAAAACATGGATAGAATCAAAGCTAGTATCCAGAATAGATATTTTGGACGAAAAGAAGAAAATTTCATTTTTCGGTGAATAGTAACTCGTGAATAGTAACTCATGAATAGTAACCCCGACATTAAAAGTTCCAAATTTGATAAAAATTTCCAACCAATATTTCTGCATAATGATATTGAAGAAATAATATCATTTTCGAATAAAATAACATCCCTTACCTTGTAAAGACAGTACTTCTAGTTGAAACACCGGATATAGGCTATGACTTGAACTTGCACCGTATAGCAACACTCAAAGTATTAAAATACTCACAAGAATACGCTCAATATAATGAGAGAGAAAGAGAGAGAAATCGTTAGTTTCTGGTGTGATTTTCAATTCTAACCTAAGCACCCTATTTATAGGAAAATACTTAGAACACCAAAGCAGAAAATTTATTAAAATATTAATATATAAATAAAATTTTATACGCCAACCTTAGACTTCTGAATTCAGCAACTTAGCATGTGATTAATGAGGCTCATAACATATAAAAAACATTTTTCGTAATTAAAATAATTAAAACTTCCAAAATCAATTATTTCAGAATTTTAGAACTACAAT
>CM029020.1:161000078-161005078 GCA_016801055.1 Panax notoginseng | reverse complement strand
GGTATATCTCAAGTGGAGGTTAACGGGGCCTTTTGCCCAAGCAAGGGGTTGTTAGTGCCGAAGTAGTGCCTTGTCGCGCACAGGTAAAGTTGTACATTGATGGCGTATAATCAAAGCATTGTGATGTCGGTGCCCATCAAAAAGTAGTGCATTGACGACGCCACGCACTCAGGCAACGCCCGCCAGCGCCCGCAGTATGGTAGAGCCCAATACAACGCCTATCGTCCATAGCATGACAGAGAGCCCAATGTAAAGAGTGCCCTGCACGCGCGCCCAGTCGGGCATCAAACGCCCAGCATCCTAAAGGAACGCAAGGAAGGCATGCACTCCCTCCCCCCGTATTGTTGAGCGACCCACCTAAGTCCAACGAGAGGATGTAAATCTTAAGTTGAGGTTAACGAGTGTGTGGGCGTCCAAGAGTCCCCTACCCGTAACGTGGAAACGCCAAGCGAGTGGCCCGACGCACATGCCCCATCACGCCGAACAGTTAAAATGAATGCAATGCATGCATGAATGAAAATCTGGAAAGGTACCATCGCCGTGAGCTAAACCAAATCATGTTGAGCAACCAAAGTCCAACGCGAGGAGATAAAATATTGAGTCGAGGTTAACACGACCTTTTTTATTGCATGTGTGAGGCGAAGAGGTCCCCGACCCATAGCATACAACAACAACGCCCAACACGCTCAGAGGTAGCACCACGCACACGCAAACAGGCAACGCCAACCACGACCATTGAATGAAAGGCCGAAAAACATGAAAAAAGTAGGCACTGAACCATTTCCTCGAGCTAACCCAGTTCATATTGAGTAACCCGTCGAGGTTGGCATGACCTTCTTTTCTTGCACGTGGGCGACAGAGAGGTCTTTGACACACACCAAGCCATTGAAAACCGCCGCACGAGCTCGCCTCTCATCGCCTTGAGTTGAATTTGTTTACCTCTCTTCTCGCATCACCGCGCATTGTGTAGCATCGGCTAACATTGCCCTTGCCTTGTGTTGCCTTGATCCTTGCTTCCCTATCCACGACTAACCCAAAACTTGGAAAGCCGTTTGCGGTCGATTTCGTGGGACTTTCATGTTAATCAAACACACTTCCCTTATCGACGTATTTTTATGGAGGTATCCATGTTCATGTTATCCAAAGCCTAACCGTGTAACCCCAATGTGCACAAGAAAAAAAATAATGTAAACAAACAATATTCAATCAAAATAGTGATTATCGTCGGGTAGGGTCATGGGATATTTTGGAAGCATTTTGAACTAGTTCCTAATAGGTGACCTCAGCGTCCCAGGAAAAAAAAGAATTTGTGCAGCGCCCAGGCGTCCAGTGTCGGCCAGCGCACTCAACGTTGACCAGCGCACTCGGGCAGTGCCCAGCGCGCCCTGGCGTCGGCCAGCGCGCCCGGGCGTCACCCAGCGCGCCCTGACATCGGCCACTATGCCCAGGAAGCGCCCAGCGCGCCCTGGCGGCAACAGCGCGCCCAATTGGGATGCTCATCATTAATATTTTTTTCCTTTTGTATGTTTTTTGGAAACATTAATCATCAACTTACAATTTACAAGCATTTTGTAGTTTTCATATCATGATTTTTTAATTTTTATAATTTATTTATATTTTTAATATTTTTTTAATAATTTATTTAATTAAAATACAATAATAATTACTTTTTGACTTTTAAATATATTAAAACTTTTTTTGGGGGGGGGGTACTATTTCGTATTAACTTGAACACGTGGGTGATAGCACTCAAAAATAATGTGTACTTCTTATAAAAACTAAATTATGACTCCTCAAGCAGGGGTGATGTCTAGTGCTGTCACCTTGGTTTTTTTCATAAGTGCTACTATAGGGAGGGGGTACCTCACTCAACCCCTGACGCCCAGCGTCAGGCGTTGAGCGAGGCCCGTCGTGCCCAGCGCTGTACGCCCTTCTAGGGGGTTGCGCCCAGGGCCCCCGACGTTTTTGCCGAAGCAAAAACGTCGGGGGTACTTGTGGCGCTTCTTCCGCCCAACCGACCTTAGGCCGGGTGTCCCGTCTCGACGATAGCCTTGGGTCACTCGCCTATGCCCAACGCCTAGGCGCATGCGTAGGGGGCTGTGTTAAGCTCCCGTGATATTTTTGCATGCCCAATGTGTAGGTCTCAGTAGGTGGTGCTTTGAGTGCTGCTGAAAGGTCCGAACGTTGGTGGCCTATGTTGAGTGTCAGCTTAATGAAAAGATGGGCGGGCGTTCCAAAAAATGGCTTTTTTGCCCATTGGCCGTCGGTTAGGTGGACGTTCGTACAATTTATTGACACAGTTGTGGGATGGTTACCGACAAGTAGGTCCTAGTAGGGGGTGCTTCGGTGCCGTCGAAAGGTCTGAAAGTCGGTCGCTTCCAAAATCATGTTGGCTTGATGGAAATTCGAGCACCCGGTTGAGGGCCATTTTTGACATTTTATTGACATGATGACGCAAGATGGTTGTCGACAAGTAGGTCTCAGTAGATGGTGCTTTGAGTGCTGAAAGGTCTGAACGTTGGTGGCCTATGTTGAGTGTCGTCTTAATGGAAAGATTGGCGGGCATTCCAAAAAATGGTTTTTTTGCCCATTGGCCATCGGTCGGGTGCACGTTCGTACAATTTGTTGACACGGTTGCTGGATGGTTACCGACCAGTAGGTCCTAATAGGGAGTGCTTCGTTGCTGTCGAAAGGTCCGAAAGTCGGTGGCTTCCAAAATCGTGTTGGCTTGATGGAAATGCGAGCACCCGGTTGAAGGCCATTCTTGACATTTTGTTGACATAATGACGCAAGATGGTTGTCGGCAAGTAGGTCTTAGTAGGTGGTGCTTTTAGTGCTGCTGAAAGGTCTGAACGTTGGTGACCTATGTTGAGTGTCGGCTTAATGTAAAGACGGGCGGGCGTTCCAAAAAATGGATTTTTGCCCATTGGCCATCGATCGGCTCCACGTTCGTACAATTTGTTGACACGGTTGCTTGATGGTTATCGACTAGTAGGTCCTAGTAGGGGGTGCTTTGGTGTCGTCGAAAGGTCCGAAAGAAGGTGGCTTCCGTCATCGTGTTGGCTTGATGGAAATGCGAGCACCCGGTTGAGTGCCCTTCTTGACATTTTATTGACATGATGGCGCAAGATGGTTGTCGGCAAGTAGGTCTTAGTAGGCGGTGCTTTGAGTGATGCCGAAAGGTCCGAATGTTGGTGGCCTATGCCGATGTGTCGGCTTAATGGAAAGATGTTGGGCTTTCCAAAAAATGGTTTTTTTGCCCATTGGTCCTCGGTCGGGTGCACGTTCGTACAATTTGTTGACACTGTGCTGGATGGTTGTCGACCAGTAGGTCCTAGTAGGGGTTGCTTCGATGTCGTCGAAAGGTTCAAAAAAGGGTGGCTTCCGTCATCGTGTTGGCTTGATGGAAATGTGAGCACCCGATTGAGTGCCCTTCTTGACATTTTGTTGATATGATGGCGCAAGATGGTCATCGACAAGTAGGTATTAGTAGGTGGTGCTTTGAGTGATGCCGAAAGGCCTGAACGTTGGTGGCCTATGCAGATGTGTCGGCTTAATGGAAAGATGGCGGGCGTTCCAAAAAATGGTTTTTTTGCCCATTGGCCCTCGGTCGGGTGCTCGTTTGTACAATTTGTTGACACGGTGCTGGATAGTTGCCGACCAGTAGGTCCTAGTAGGGGGTGCTTCGGTGCCGTCGAAAGGTCTGAAAGAAGGTGGCTTCCGTCATCATGTTGGCTTGATGGAAATGCGAGCACCCGGTTGAGTACCCTTCCTGACATTTTGTTCACATGATGACGTAAGATGGTTGTCGACAAGTAGGTCTTAATAGGTGGTGCTTTGAGTGATGCCGAAAGGTCCGAACGTTGGTGGCCTATGCTGATGTGTCGCCTTAATTTAAAGATGGCGGGCGTTCCAAAAAATGGTTTTTTTGCCCATTGGACCTCGGTCGGGTGCACGTTTGTACAATTTGTTGACACGATGCTGGATGGTTGCCGATCAGTATGTCCTAGTAGGGGGTGGTTCGGTGCCATCGAAAGGTCCGAAAGGCGGTGGCTTTCATCGTCGTGTTGGCTTGATGGAAATGCGAGCACCCGGTTCAGTGCCCTTCTTGACATTTTGTTGACATGATGATGCAAGATGGTCATCGTCAAGTAGGTCTTAGTAGGTGGTGCTTTGAGTGCTGCCAAAAGGTCCCAACATTGGTGGCCTTTACTAGTGTGTTAGCTTAATGGAAAGATGGCGGGCAATGCCAAAAATGTTTTCGTCGTTTGGCAGCTGGCTAATGAAAGGTTGTAGTAGTTTTGAAATTGTGTTATCTTATCATTCCCTTGCTTAGCGCCTTGTAATTAGATGCTCAGCTTTTTTAGGCAGTGTCTTGTTTTGAAACGCTCTACCGTAGGGATGGTGGTGGGACATGCACGAAAGTAAGAACGAAACGTCCGTAGTAAGGCGCCCGTTGTCAACGTTGTCAAAAAGAATACTTTTGTTTTGTTATCTTCTTATCAATAATATTTTCGCGCATAGCGGTGCTTGTTGGTGTCGTCTTATTGTCCTTTGGTTTGAATGGCTTCTACAAGTCGTGTGAGTTGGGGTGCATTAGATGGCATTGACATAGTGTACGTAAGGCGCGTGAGTGGTGTTTGGTTTGTTTGGGTTGGTCGGATCCCTGCTTGTGCAGTGACGATCGCTCTTTCATTCCTTTTCATTCTTGATCCAAGAGCAGTATGACTTGGAACAGCTCGGTTGCCTGTGTTTTATACCTATGTTGATGGAATTTATTTGTCCAATTGCCCCTAATTCACCTTGTGCTTCTCACGCGGTGCGAGATGATCCATGAAGTGTCCTTTGTTGCCCGTTCTTGCCTTACGCTTGTGTGTAGCATGAAATGGCCAATGTTGCGACACTCGAACTCTCGGATACCGAACCTTAAGCGGGCAAAGGGTCTTTGGCCAATGTCGCGCCCGTTTTGACCTGAGGATACTTTTGTTCCGACTGGCTCA
>CM029020.1:160985078-160992578 GCA_016801055.1 Panax notoginseng | reverse complement strand
CTTGTGTTGCCTTGATCCTTGCTTCCCTATCCACGACTAACCCAAAACTTGGAAAGCCATTTGCAGTCGATTTCGTGGGACTTTCATGTTAATCAAACACACTTCCCTTACCGACGCATTTTTATGGAGGTATCCATGTTCATGTTATCCAAAGCCTAACCGTGTAACCCCAATGTGCACAAGAAAAAAAATAATGTAAACAAACAATATTCAATCAAAATAGTGATTATCGTCGGGTACGGTCATGGGATATTTTGGAAGCATTTTGAAGTAGTTCCTAATAGGTGACCTCAGCGTCCCAGGAAAAAAAAAGAATTTGTGCAGCGCCCAGGCGTCCAGCGTCGGCCAGCGCACTCAACGTTGACCAGCGCACTCGGGCAGTGCCCAGCGCGCCCTGGCGTCGGCCAGCGCGCCCGGGCATCACCCAGCGCGCCCTGACATCGGCCACTATGCCCAGGAAGTGCCCAGCGTGCCCTGGCGGCAACAGCGCGCCCAATTGGGATGCTCATCATTAATATTTTTTCCTTTTGTATGTTTTTTAGAAACATTAATCATCAACTTACAATTTACAAGCATTTTGTAGTTTTCATATCATGATTTTTTAATTTTTATAATTTATTTATATTTTAAATATTTTTTTAATAATTTATTTAATTAAAATACAATAATAATTACTTTTTGACTTTTAAATATATTAAAACTTTTGGGGGGGTACTATTTCATATTAACTTGAACACGTGGGTGATAGCACTCAAAAATAATGTGTACTTGTGACAACCCCAAAATAGGTCCATTCCATCCAACCTATTCTGAGTCGCCAAATACATGGTACAGAAAACAGCTACAACTTTATTACAATAATTGTCGTGCAAAATACAACAACACATATGCTGTGAGTTTGGATACAAATATATACCAAATGTGACTCATGTTCTAACCGTGGACATCACCTCACAATGACACCTTACATAAAGGTATAGTCAAAAACTGTTTTAGAAATTAGAATCTTTGGGAAGTGCTCAAGGAAACCTTCGTACATGGGAGGCCACGCGTCTAGGTTATGATAGATATCATATGGCCACAGAATTATCCTTGGTCGACCCAATAGACCCCAAAGAAAAACGAGAAGATTACTATCATATTCTTCCCAATGGTGAGTCTTCTCTTGACTTATCATTATCTCCACTGTCTCTAATTGAGAATTATACTTCAAACAAACACCAAGATTATATAGGTAGTGCCCATAGATATACTCAGCAAGTGGATGAGCACAACCCTGTCTTATGATGACACGAGGTTGTATGTCATTAGACATCTTGTATGATAGTGACAAAACACCCTTCCAACGTTGGGTTCGCCTCACCCTATTTTCTTCACCAAATATAACTACTAAATGATGACCACCGTTCTATTCCCTTGTTACCCCCGCTCGACCCAGCTACACTCTTATTACCTGAAAGGAATTGTGAAGCAAAAGGGTGAGCACAACTAGCTCAGTAAAGAATATCATGACTAAAGATAATTCAATTATCAATAGCCTTCATCAACAATAAATCAGAGATTTAGAACATATGGTAAATGATAAAAATTTCAACCATAGTTGCAGCGGAACGAGCAATCCATTAGAAGAGTCAAATAGACTATAAAGTCTATTATCTTCTCCATGTTAAAAATCCACCAATAATATTTTATCCCTGTAACATCAATCAACAATTCTGGTCCACAATCATATGAATAACTCATAATCATATCTGTAGTTCTAAATTCCTCTTCTCATCCAGGACGATGATAATTTTCATCACCTATCTTTACCTGAAACATCAAAGATCATGGTTATACCAAATCACAATTCCTGTTTATAATCATACTAACAAATCCATCTTTGCACTACGGGCCAAAGATATTCATCAACAAACCATCTTTGCACTACGGGCCAAAGATATTCATCAACAAACCATCTTTGCACTACAGGGCCAAAGATATTCAACAACAGTTCATCTTTGCACTACAGGCCAAAGATATTCATCAACAGGCCATCTTTGCACTACATGCCAAAGATATTCATCAACAATTCATATTTGCACTACAGGCCAAATATATTCATATATCAAAGAAATATATAATCATTTCAGAATTTATATAAACAATAATTATAACCATGTTGATCAATTCACCTTTGCACTTAAGCTTAAGATATTCAATTATAAATTCAATGGTAATGATCATACCAGTCACAATTCAACTTTGCACTACAGGCCAAAGAGAACCCTAGTCATGATCATACCAATAATCTATCCATCTTTACACTCCAGTGAAAGAGAATTTCAACATCAGGGTTATAAAAATGTTATATATGATGATAAAAATAATATGATCAACATATAGTTTTAATCTCAAGAGTACTATTCGTAACTCATGAATAGTAACCCCGACACAAAAGATAGAAATTCTACAATAAAATTCATACCAATATTTCGGTATAATGATATTGAAAGAATAACATTACTTAAATTTATAAACAATTTATTTTAATTGTTTACACTTTACTAATTAATGCATTTAATCATCATAAAATGCCAACTCTTACAATTTCATCATCAATAACCAAAACCCTCATCAAAAATCTGCATATACCTCATATAGGATTTTCAAGCCATAAAATCCTATTTTCCAATTTTCTTTCTTCACAAAACATATTTAATTCATTTACTCATAACTAGACCATTTTTATGAAAAATACCAAATCAGTTCCATAAATATTTCTTTTCTGGGATTTAGCATAATATAGTCCCATAGTGAACATATATTTTTCTCAGAATTTTTAAAAGTCATTTACTATTTTTCATATGGCCAAAATAGCCGAATATTTAGACATTTATCAAAAATTGTACTTTTGTCTAAAAATTCTGAAATTTACAGAGTATACTTCTATCATATACATGTACTCCCAATAAAAATTTCATCAATTTTGGAGTTAACCACAAGGAATTATAAGCTGTTACTTCTAAAATAGTCTTTTCTCATAAAATTCATAACTCTCAATCTATACATCCAAAAATCACCATTTTTGGACACAATCAAGAAAACTCATCAATTAATCATTTCAAATTTTTCCAAAATTTTTGAAGGTCAGAAAAATTACGAAACTGAAAAACATAACAACCCTTAAAATTCCTTACTATCCCTTACTATCCCTTACCATCCCTTACCTCAAAAGAGCAGTACTTCTGACTGGATATCGGATATGATGCTGAAGGAAACTTACACTGATGAATAGCAACTCACCAAGTATCTAAAAACTCACAAAATATGCTTCATAATATAGAGAGAGAAAGAGAGAAAGCTTATGTTTCTGGTGTGATTTTCAATTCTAACTTAGCCCTCTATTTATAGGAAAATTTTGGTAGGTTTGACCTGCAACCTGATGGCTTTACCTGCTACTATTCCCACCCACTACATTTGAAATATAATTCAGCACATTTCTTCACCAACCACAAGTGGGGCCCACCAATTCTAGAATTTTCCACCAAAATGATAAACTCCGAAAATTCAACAATTTCTGAACCAGTCATCTCGTAAAATTCATAATAAATCATACGTTCATTTTTAACGGTTCAAAATTTATGGGCATATACTCAACTTATATATGTATAACATATCCAAAAATTACCACGATCCAACGGTCGGATTAAAAATTATAACCCCCGCAAAATATCTCAAAAACCCTGATTTTTAATACCTCCATTCCGACAAAAATACTGATAAAAACCTCAACATTAACTCCTTTATTTTTAACCACAAAAATATATTCCTCATTTATATCCACATAAAATAAATATTTCCTTATCATATGAATCAATAATTAATTATTCACAAATAATATTACAGAATCACATTTATGACAACCAGGCCGTTCCCAGGAAAGAGGGGGCTTTCCAATAAGGATTTTTCCTTACTGACGCGCAATTAGATGACCAAACCTCTCCTTAGACAGAACTTTCTAGACATTGCCAATAATATTATCTAATAATATTATTCAAATAATATGAATTATTGATCTGATAAAGGAAAATACTGTGTAACAACAATTATTGAACAACAATAATATAAAATTTCAACGTAGCAATTATTGAATCAATAAAATAAAATATTGAACAGTAATTACTGTAACAATTATTGAGTAGTGCCTTCTTACGTAAGAATCAATAATTTCAAAAATACTATGCAATACCGTGTGCTACTGTGCAATAACGCGTATTACTGTATTTTAACCACCGGGTATTCCAACAGTGTTAACGGTAACAACTACGCCGTTATTTGTAAAAATTCAAATTTGTCGTTTTCTTCCTTCGACAGTTATTCTGTTATGGGGCCCATAAATAGCTGCGCCGTCGTACGAATATTCCCCGACAGAAAGAATATTCCACGACCAAATGAATATTCCCCGACAACAATGATTATTTTATAACCACTTGTGTATTTTGAAAAAAAAATCATATTTCAGTCATAACTTTAAACTTTTATCAATTTAACCATTTACTGAATAGTAATTATAAGAAAAATTGAATACTTTTATTTCATAAAATTCGGGGTCTTACAGTACTTCTTATAAAAACTAAATTATGACTCCTCAAGCAGGGGTGATGTCTAGTGCTCTCACTTTGGTTTTTTTCATAAGTGCTACTATAGGGAGGCGGTACCTCACTCAACCCCTGACGCCCAGCGTCAGGCGTTGAGCGAGGCCCGTCGTGCCCAGCGCTGTACGCCCTCCTAGGGGGTTGCGCCCAGGGCCCCCGACATTTTTGCTTCGGCAAAAACGTCGGGGGTACTTGTGGCGCTTCTTTCGCCCAACCGGCCTTAGGCCGGGTGTCCCGTCTCGACGATAGCCTTGGGTCACTCGCCTAGCACAGGTGCCCAACGCCTAGGTGCATGAGTAGGGGGCTGTGTTAAGCTCCCGTGATATTTTTGCATGCCCAATGTGTAGGTCTCAGTAGGTGGTGCTTTGAGTGCTGCTGAAAGGTCTGAACGTTGGTGGCCTATGTTGAGTGTCAGCTTAATGAAAAGATGGGCGGGCGTTCCAAAAAATAGCTTTTTTGCCCATTGGCCGTCGGTTAGGTGGACGTTCGTACAATTTATTGACATAGTTGTGGGATGGTTACCGACAAGTAGGTCCTAGTAGGGGGTGCTTCGGTGCCGTCGAAAGGTCCAAAAGTCGGTCGCTTCCAAAATCATGTTGGCTTGATGGAAATTCGAGCACCCGGTTGAGGGCCATTTTTGACATTTTATTGACATGATGACGCAAGATGGTTGTCGACAAGTAGGTCTCAGTAGATGGTGCTTTGAGTGCTGAAAGGTCTGAACGTTGGTGGCCTATGTTGAGTGTCGTCTTAATGGAAAGATTGGCGGGCATTCCAAAAAATGGTTTTTTTGCCCATTGGCCATCGGTCGGGTGCACGTTCGTACAATTTGTTGACACGGTTGCTGGATGGTTACCGACCAGTAGGTCCTAATAGGGAGTGCTTCGTTGCTGTTGAAAGGTCCGAAAGTCGGTGGCTTCCAAAATCGTGTTGGCTTGATGGAAATGCGAGCACCCGGTTGAAGGCCATTCTTGACATTTTGTTGACATAATGACGCAAGATGGTTGTCGGCAAGTAGGTCTCAGTAGGTGGTGCTTTTAGTGCTGCTGAAAGGTCCGAACGTTGGTGGCCTATGTTGAGTGTCGGCTTAATGTAAAGACGGGCGGGCGTTCCAAAAAATGGCTTTTTGCCCATTGGCCATCGATCGGCTCCACGTTCGTATAATTTGTTGACACGGTTGCTTGATGGTTATCGACTAGTAGGTCCTAGTAGGGGGTGCTTTGGTGTCGTCGAAAGGTCCAAAAGAAGGTGGCTTCCGTCATCGTGTTGGCTTGATGGAAATGCGAGCACCCGGTTGAGTGCCCTTCTTGACATTTTATTGACATGATGGCGCAAGATGGTTGTCGGCAAGTAGGTCTTAGTAGGTGGTGCTTTGAGTGATGCCGAAAGGTCCGAACGTTGGTGGCCTATGCCGATGTGTCGGCTTAATGGAAAGATGGTGGGCTTTCAAAAAAATGGTTTTTTTGCCCATTGGCCCTCGGTCGGGTGCACGTTCGTACAATTTGTTGACACTGTGCTGGATGGTTGTCGACCAGTAGGTCCTAGTAGGGGTTGCTTCGATGTCGTCGAAAGGTTCGAAAAAGGGTGGCTTCCGTCATCGTGTTGGCTTGATGGAAATGTGAGCACCTGATTGAGTGCCCTTCTTGACATTTTATTGACATGATGGCGCAAGATGGTCATCGACAAGTAGGTATTAGTAGGTGGTGCTTTGAGTGATGCCGAAAGGTCTGAACGTTGGTGGCCTATGCAGATGTGTCGGCTTAATGGAAAGATGGCGGGCGTTCCAAAAAATGGTTTTTTTGCCCATTGGCCCTCGGTCGGGTGCACGTTTGTACAATTTGTTGACACGGTGCTGGATAGTTGCCGACCAGTAGGTCCTAGTAGGGGGTGCTTCGGTGCCGTCGAAAGGTTTGAAAGAAGGTGGCTTCCGTCATCGTGTTGGCTTGATGGAAATGCGAGCACCCGGTTGAGTACCCTTCCTGACATTTTGTTCACATGATGACGTAAGATGGTTGTCGACAAGTAGGTCTTAGTAGGTGGTGCTTTGAGTGATGCCGAAAGGTCCGAACGTTGGTGGCCTATGCTGATGTGTCGCCTTAATTTAAAGATGGCGGGCGTTCCAAAAAACGGTTTTTTTGCCCATTGGACCTCGGTCGGGTGCACGTTTGTACAATTTGTTGACAAGATGCTGGATGGTTGCCGATCAGCATGTCCTAGTAGGGGGTGGTTCGGTGCCATCGAAAGGTCTGAAAGGCGGTGGCTTTCATCGTCGTATTGGCTTGATGGAAATGCGAGCACCCGGTTCAGTGCCCTTTTTGACATTTTGTTGACATGATGATGCAAGATGGTCATCGTCAAGTAGGTCTTAGTAGGTGGTGCTTTGAGTGCTGCCAAAAGGTCCCAACATTGGTGGCCTTTACTGATGTGTTAGCTTAATGGAAAGATAGCGGGCAATGCCAAAAATGTTTTCGTCGTTTGGCAGCAGGCTAATGAAAGGTTGTAGTAGTTTTGAAATTGTGTTATCTTATCATTCCCTTGCTTAGCGCCTTGTAATTAGATGATCAGCTTTTTTAGGCAGTGTCTTGTTTTGAAACGCTCTACCGTAGGGATGGTGGTGGGACATGCACGAAAGTAAGAACGAAACGTCCGTAGTAAGGCGCCCGTTGTCAACGTTGTCAAAAAGAATACTTTTGTTTTGTTATCTTCTTATCAACAATATTTTCGCGCATAGCGGTGCTTATTGGTGTCGTCTTATTGTCCTTTGGTTTGAATGGCTTCTACAAGTCGTGTGAGTTGGGGTGCATTAGATGGCATTGGCATAGTGTACTTAAGGCGCGTGAGTGGTGTTTGGTTTGTTTGGGTT
>CM029020.1:160947578-160977578 GCA_016801055.1 Panax notoginseng | reverse complement strand
CGAGGCCCGTCGTGCCAAGCGCACAACGCTGTGCGCCCTCTTAGGGGGTTGCGCCCAAGGCCCCGACATTTTTGCTTCTGCAAAAATGTCGGGGGTACTTGTGGCTCATCTTCCGCCCAACCGGCCTCAGACCGGGTGTCCCGTCTCGACGGGTGTCCCGTCGTAATAGTAATTTAACCTAGTACGAGAGGAACCGTTGATTCGCACAATTGGTCATCGCGCTTGGTTGAAAAGCCAGTGGCGCGAAGCTACCGTGCGCTGAATTAGGAATGAACGCCTCTAAGTCAGAATCCGGGCTAGAAGCGACGCATGCGCCCGCCGCCCGTTTGCCGACCAACAATAGGGGCCTCGCGACCCCCAAAGGCATGTGTTGTTGGCCATGCCCGTGCGACGGACGAGCCGCGCGGGTCGCCATGAAGTACAATTCCCACCGAGCGGCTGGTAGAATCCTTTGCAGACGACTTAAATACGCGACGGGGTATTGTAAGAGACAGAGTGGCCTTGCTGCCACGATCCTTTGAGATTCAACCCTGCGTCACTCCGATTCGTCCTTCCCCCTCCGTTCCTCAAAACAACTCATCTCCTTTTGCCCGAACTATCGTCGAGGTTCACCGATACTAATGCCCAAGTGAAAGTGACAAAGTCACCGACTGATTAGCCGCGCAAGGGTTGATGGCGCCAAAGCAAAACAGTGACTTGACGACGCATAAGCAAATATGGGTTGACCGTGCCCAAGTAAAGTAATGCCCTACCGTTGCGCAATCAATGAGTTTTCGGTACCCAATTAAAGTATTATAATGCCTTGGTTGGCCCCAAGTAAAGTAGTACCGTGATGGTGCCCAACTAACCTGCCCATTGAAAGCCTTCCCAAGGAAGGTGTCTCGAGTATTCCCTCGGCGATGCGCTATTAAATTGTCCCAAATATTGGTAGCGTCGGCACCCAAGTAAAATCAAAATAAGCGGTACCAAATATGAAGGCAAGTTAGCAGCCCATGCACGCCAGGCAGGCCTCTGCATGTAATGCATCAGGCAGTGCCCAGCGCGCAGTGCCCAGCGCCAGCGCTGCAGGTAGCGCGGGCCCACGTACGCCAGGCAGGCCTCGGCGTGTAACATATCAGGTAGTGCCCAGCTAGCATCAGGCAGCGCCCAGTGCCCTGCAGGCAGCACGTGACTAGGAGGCACCGCGTGCCAAATAGTCAACGCATGCCCAACATGAAGGAAACCAACACGCCAAGCAAAATGCAAGGCCAGAAGGCACATCTGAGCAACCCAAGTCCAACGATAGGAGGTAAATCACAAGTGGAGGTTAACGGGGCCTTTTTCCCAAGCAATGGGTTATCGGTGTCGAGGTAGTGCCTTGTTGCGCACAAGCAAAGTTGTACATTGACGGAGCATAATCAAAGCATTGTGATGTCGGCGCCCGTTAAAAAGTAGTGCGTTGATGACGCCACGCGCTCAAGCCCAATGTAGCGCCCATCGTCCACAGCATGGCAGATGTCGACGTCGGGATTTTTTATTGTCCCTTTCCGTTACTTGTTCTTTGGTGTTCTCATTTTAGGTGAGATTTGTTTGAAAAAACAAGTGAAAAAGGTCCGACATGTATAATGTCGACGATTGGACTATAAGAGTTGCCAGTTGGTTTTTTAAATGGTTGTACCAACACAACCGAGAAAAGGTTTGCACATTGACCCAATGATGTGACACTGCTAAACGGGTCGGTGAAACCGAGATTCATTAGGGTCCGGGGACTTGGTTATGCGGAGGGAAGGTGTTACACACCCCCCGACATCCGTGTTACCACGGTGACCGCCTATTTTCAAAAAACTGTTATCTGAATGTGTGTGTGTGTGTGTGGGTCAATGTGCTGTTATTTGAGAAGTAGTGCGAGGCCTCGTTCGCTCCTATATACACAGGATTTGAATTTTATGTAAAAATTTAATTTTAAGCAAGACATGGCAGTGATATTTTATAAAAGAGGTTTTTCAAACCCTGATGCTCAATAGTAATTGAGACCTTTTACACTCCAATTTTATTCAATGTTCGGCTGGATTGATTTTATTTGACAGATGCGAAGCATCCGTACGAAAATACTTTACAAAAAGGTGTTGAATTCTTCGTGGGTATGAAAACCATCTGAGGAAATCTAAACAGCACATATATAATTTACAAGCTGCTTACAGCTGAAAATGTTCATCACGGGAACCGAATCTAGATCCAATGGCTTGAATCTGTGATCACATAATTCCTAGGCTCACATGATGCCGCAATTGATATAATCACAGTAAGCAGGTATATATATAAAAGTTGTAAATATATATATACATACATGATCACCAACCACGAAGCACCTCCATGGGAGATCAGAAATATAAATAAAGCTGTAAAAGCTATCAACCGCCACGGAGGAAACTCCAGGTGCGACAAAATGTAAAGAAAGCTGTAAAAACGATCAACCACCACGAAGTAAACTCCAGGTGGGACGAAATATACAGAAAGCTGTAAAAACGGTCAACCACCACGAAGTAAACTCCAGGTGGGACGAAATGTAAAGATATATATATATATATATATATATATATATATATATATATATATATATATATATATATAAAAGCATATAAACGCACCAGATGTAAAATCCAGGCTCATCGAACAGAGTTCGACCACAGTTAATATATATAAGTATATATATAAAGGAAAGCAAGTAAACGCACCAAACCGAAGTTTAGGCTCATCGAACAAAGTACAAAACACAGTTAATATATATAAGTATATATATATAGGAAAGCAAGTAAATGCACCAAACCGAAGTTTAGGCTCATCGAACAAAGTTCGACACACAGTTAATATATATAATATATATATTAAAGCAGTAAACGCTCCAGACCAAAATCTAGGCTCAATCGAGGTATAACTCGATAATGTTAGTCAATATATATATATATATATATATATATATATATATATATATATATATATATATATATATATATATACAGACTGGAATGAAACCACGGACCGAAGTCCGGGCAAAAGCAAGCAACACGACTCTCAACGTGTATAATGGTGTATGCAAAGATGAAGAGAAAGGACTCTAAAGTGTGTGAGAAGGCTTACAGTAGGCTGCCAAAGAAGACTTCTATATCTTTAGAGTGAGTAAACACAGACTTTTGTAGGTACAATAGGGCTATATATGAGCTCACAGGTGTTTATAAGGGGAAAGTACACTGCCTGGGATGAGTACATAGCAAATTTGGCAGGGCTTCCTCGCCGTTTTCTCTTACAAAATGGCCACCCCAAGCCCTCTATTTATAGAGGGTGGAGCCGCAGCTGTACCTGCGCCTGAGCCGCAGCTGTACCAGAGGCAACCCGGGTGGGCCCGAGTTTTTTAACTCGGGTCGTCTCGAAGTACTTGCACTCAGGCAGTGTAATGTCCACTCAAACTTTTAGAAGTGCAATCTGGGTATCCGTTTGAGGTATACATTACCTATTTCAGACCGCTGTTGTCGAGAGTTGTACGATGGCATGGGATTAGAGTTTGTGCAAAGTCATTGAAGATGGGACGGTGCCCTCCGGTCTTCAAGCTTCAACTTTCATCCATTACCCCGCACAATAGTCACTCAGGATTGATTAGTCCTGTGGGACATTGCTGCGTATATATGTTGAGGTGACGTGGCGTGACATCGTGTTGGTCAGATGACGATGTTGCCCCTCACCGGTGTTATCGCCGGATTGGGCTAATAAAGCAGACGTTGCTCAGCTTCGCTGAGATTGGACTGCTGCAATTTCTTGAAGGTCCTCATTGTCATCTTTGAGGTGTGTCTGTCTTCCCGATGTTATCGTCGGGCTAGTACAGTGGATCTCATTGTGAGGGCCAAGATTGAAGCTGGTCGTACTTGTAACAAGCATTTCTGGGGTTATCGCCGAAATTGCATTCCTTGGGGTTATCACCAAGGTTGTTTGCTATTCCCATGGTGGGGACTGAGACTGGATACCTCGGGGTTATCTCCGAGATTAATCGATCTTCTCCGGTGTGTGTTTCGATATTGTATCTGTATGCCTCGGGGTTATTTCCGAGATTATTACTCCCAGATTGTGATCCGGGGTTGATGCTGAACTTTCGGTAGTATCCGGCATGGATATGGATCGTCTTTCATGGTTCCCTCTTAAAAGACGAATCTGTCCTCCTGCAATATTAGTAACAGGTGTACAAAAAATTTTGAGTGTCTACAGATGCCCCTCTTTATCATACTCATGCATAGCGATGCATGGGTAGGATAAAGAATCCTAGACACTTGAAACATAACAAGATGAACATGGTACTATGGATAGCAACATGATGCAAATGTATGATGCATGTGTACGGGGTTGTAGCCCAACACGCTGGGGGTGATTGCTGGCTCCCTGTTACTTCAACTAGGGGTTGGCAACGATGACCAGATTTGATGTGTAATTCGAATCTGTTAGGATATTGATGTTGGAGTTATCACCACTTTCCTGGATAATGACTTGATCCTGCAGATGTACCTCTTATGTGTAAGAGATCTGTGGGGATAAAGCTTGATCTGTTTGAGGATGTGTATAACATATTACATCATCTATCCTCTTTGATGACATTGACCTCTCCTGGTTAGTATCGCCAGAATATACCAAGATTCTGTTGGGTTTACTGCCAACAGCAAATGCTGTCAGGGATGCCTGACCTTCGTTGACGTGCACTTCACCAACATGTGCATCAACGGCTGAAAAATCCTGTGGGATATACTATCAAGGCTGCTTGACCTCCGCTGTCGTGTAGATCACCGGAACATTACGTTGTGACCCCCGCCGGGGATCTGAGCGGTCGGGTGTGAAAACCTCGAATAGCTCCAGAACTCTGATAGGTTTAAATCGCTATCGGCTGTAATAATGTCAAGGCTGCTTGACCTTCGTTGATTTGTGTGTCAACGAATGAGCATGCGTTGTAACCCCCGTCGGGGATTTCTTGTGAGAAAAGATTGGGGTGACAACCTTACGTTGGCGGCATCGGACCTCTGTACGGTATTGCCGAATGTGGTATACAAAGACTTGAATCATCGATATAGTAAACCCTGTGTTCGGGTGAATACCAATGGATGAAAAGAAAGCCACAGTTGGATCCAGAAAAACCAAGGTTTCAGGCTATTCTGCTCAATCGCGTAGCGTTTTTATCCCGGGTTTGGCCATTTTAGCTTGTAAGAACTCCTTTGCAACTCGAACTGGACCGAGCCGGAGTGATGAGACCCGGATGGGAGTGCCACAGGTGCACCTATTACAGTCGCGGATGGGCCTGCGGCCAACCGTGGATGATAAATTCCAGCAAGTTGGTCTCACAAGTCACTTTCAACTTATTGCGCGAAGGAAAATACGTGAGCCTCTTTCAGATCTGCTGAGTTCGGGCTATTTTCTACAAATTCTGTCACCGTACGAGTGTTCTACACTATCCTGGTAACAACATATGCCTGTATTTTCCCTCATTTCTGTCCGTTGGATATTGAGTTATCGCATGAAATGCATCTAAACACATAGTAGTAATTATGTATGCACAAACGACTAGATAAAAAATATTCAACATAGTAAATGTTAGTATTAAACCATGCTGAACATAATGATGTGAAAAAATTTGACTTTTGAGACAGTCAAATTAGCACCTTTTTCTGCTATTTTTTGTCCTATTTGAGGTCCAATGAGCATAAGGTAGCAAGGCAAAGTACTCCTAGTATTGAGGTTGGCCTGATGCATGATGATTTTAATTTTTAATGCATATATTATGTATATGACTTTGGGGCAGGTGTGCTACTGAATGGCCACGTAGACATGCCTGTATGTATGTGGATAGTCATATTTTCAAATGGAACTATGGCAAAATTTTTCCAAATATAGGCATTGGGTAGTCATGCATTTTAACTCTACTGTTAAAGTAAATGCATGCATGCATATAGTCATAAAATGCATTCGAGAAAGCTCCAGGTAAGGAAATACCACACCCTTTCTGAGGTGATTTAGAGACTTGTTGTCCAGATACTATGGATCCAGATCAGTCGAGCAGTTCCTATAGGACCACTTCTGGTGTGCGGCAGAGGGCTTCTGAAGTACCTCGTCCCCGTTCTGTCAGACAGCCTCGACGGTTGGTGGAGGTCGTGATACGTCCTATCCAGGTAGATGTTCCAGACGTTGAGGATGAGGAGGTTGATATTCCGATAGAGGATCCCGCTCCTGCTTCACATGTCCCTCGCAGGGAGCTTCTGAGAATTCAGGTGGTGAACCCAGAATTGCTGGGTGATTTGGGCAGACATCCATCGATGTATTTGCATGCTAACGAGGTATGGCATTAGATTTTGATCTTCTTTCATATTGATGAGGATTAAAGGGTTTTGATGTTGATCTGCATTTCATGCAGGTTCCTGGTTTTACACAGCCTCGAGGGAACTAGTTCAGCATTCACTCCATGTATCAGGCGCTTCATCCTGACTATAGAACGGTAGTGCATGAGTGGGGATTTGGGGTATTTTTCTCCATCCTTCCCCGTCGTTGTCCCTGGGGTTACCTCAGGGCATTGTCTGAGCGATGGTTTTATCAAACTCAGTCACTCCATCTGCTAGATTACGAGGTGATGATGACGCCTATGGATTGGCAATTTATCATAGGTATGGAGTTTGGAGGGGAGCCAGTGCCTTGCATGGCAAATATTACCCCTACTGCCGTTAGATCCTTATTAGGAGTTCCGGCGGCGGCGCTCAAAGGCAGGACTATCTGTTTAGGTCCTTTGAGCGTAGATGCTATGAGCGAGTTATTAAGTGAGCCTATGCCTGATGATGTTAGAATCAGGGATCGCGTTCTGCGGCGATTGTTCCTGATGATCATTCGAGGCTGCTTCATAGCAGACAACTCTTCCACGGTATCTTTTGCTTTAATCAGCGTTACACGTGATGTGGACCGTATTGGAGAGTATGATTGGGGCTCTTACACCTTTTCCTATTTCCTCCGGGGCATGCGTATGCGCTCACAGGGTTTGACCGAGGCTTGGTTAGGATTTTACCCATTTCTGTTGCTGAGTATTTCTCTTGTCATTTACCATGTATAGGTTAAGAGTGTTAACTGACAGCAGATGTTTGCCTTTATGTTGGCAGTTTTGGGCCTAGGAGAGGCTTCCATGCTTGCGTCCCGTGAGTGTGTTAGGTTTAGACACCTATCCACGTGGACGACGATAGCATCATTCGATTCTGCCAGAGGTCCCTGTAGCTGAGGGATTCACTCATTGCCGTATGCAGCTGGAGTTGCTGACGGCCGACACCATCACATGGCTTCCCTATTCCGAGGAGCACCTGATCGTGGGTTTTGAGGATGGATACCCGACTAGAGTCGAGTATGTAATTTCCACTAGGAGAGTTCCTCTCTTCATAAATGGAGGCTGGGAGCTCTATTTAGGAGAGCGTGCTATCAGGAGCACTACAGGGGAGATTTGTATACTGATCTTACCATCTGCTAGGCGTTATTGGCCTGTATCGCAGTCATCCGTCATTGATATCCCATTGTTGGGGGTTGACAGTTTTGCATTGTCAGAGGGTCCATGTACTCAGGAGACGTTCCATCGGTGGTGGTCCCCTCGCACTATTGGAGCTCAGTCCCACGCCACACAGTTTATGGGGGATATGGTTCCAGGATCTTTGATGATGATGGATTGGATAGCTTGTGTCCGAGATCCGACTCATATGACCCAGATTGATAGTTTGACCTGGCAGTTGGACCAGACACATATATTTATCCGGCATTTGGGCAGAGACCTGACAGAGGCGGCTTCATTTGATCCTTCCAGCTCCGGCGCTGGCCCCTCAGGTGACCCATTCAGTTTTGTCGGCACAGATCCTCCTCTATATAGGCCTGACATCCCTGTTGATAGAGATCCAGTGACTCAGGAGGAGTTACATCAGGTGGACAGGATTGATGATGTGGACATCGACACCATTATCTTCTTCTGATGTATATTCTCGATATATCTTTTGATAGGCCTCTGTTAGATATTGGGTGGCTGTGCCCCATTCTCGCTATATCTTTTGATAGGCATTTGTTAGATATTGGGTGGCTGTGCCCCATTTCCCTGTATTTGTAGCTGTACAGAGATGATGTATTAGATGATGATATACTTAGGAATGTATGCACTATTTTTTTCATTCCCTATATCATATTGCCATCTATTATCTGTTATGCATGTATCATGTTATGCATATGTATGTATGTCCAGAGATATTTGGTATTGACCCCTGGATGGTCTTATGACACGGCCCACACAGATGTCTTCTTCGACAGTTAGCCGCATAGATCATACCCCACCGTCAGTGGTGGTATCAGGTATGAGATCGTGGTATGATAGCATGTCACCACCAGACAGGGTGACTGTAGATCATTTATTGCAGTATACCATGACCTTTTTGACTTTTCAGGTTCCCGCAGGATTTATGGACGGGATGATAGAGCATTGGCTACCGGATAGGCAGGTATTCTGATTCCGCACCCATGAGTTGACTCCTACTCTGGAGGAGTATGCACGATTGACGATGCTGCCTGTAGACAGACCTTGCGTGCATTTGGCTTTGGGAGACATGAGCAGACGATTCATGACTCTCACAGGATTGAGGCGCAGAGTGGTACATGATGAGTTGACATCTGGCCATGTGATATCCTAGCATTTTCTGCACGACAGATTTGGCTTGGAGGATAGCTATTCACGACATTCTGGGGATTTCACCACACCGGAGGCTCATTAGCGCTTGGCCAGAGTTGACATATTGATGCTATGTGTATTGTCATATGTGTATATGCCGCAGTATATGGATGAGATAGATATAGGCGTTATCATGGCCGTGAGAGCTCTCAGGGAGGGTCGTACCATTGTACCTATGATTGTAGCAGAGACCTTGTGGTCGGCATCATATTATTGCACATATCCTACAGGAGTGTTCACAGGTAGCTCAATCATGTTATATGTGTGGTTCATGTCATACTTGAGACCGATTGGCACTTTTAGACGGCATGGGTACTGCTTCACCCATGATGTAGCTATGTCATACTCTTTTCAGTCATCAGAGTGTATAGATGCTCTGTCCTGGTCCACATTCTTGGCAGATATCAAAGATCCATTCAGTATATTGCTGTATTCGGGGCTTAGCTCACCATACAGCTTCATTACTCATGCTCCGGGCATGGACTATCTCCCTCTAGCTGGTTTGAGGGGAGTGACCACTTATCACCCATTGGCCGTGATGTCGCAGTTCGACCAGTTCTAGGATTTTCTTCCTTTTGAGGGGGCGACAGGTCAGCGTTCAGCTTCTCAGTACCTCTCAGCAGAGGATCGATCTCGGGTATACGCCTGCTGGGATCAGCGCGAGATAGCGACTTTTTCTGTCAGTCATCCTAGTTATTCTGCAGAGTATTCTGCGTGGATGGAGACATAGATTTTATCGGCTGCAGCAGTATTTGCAGTACCGGAGCATGAGTTAGATGATGTAGGGCCCATGGAGGACATTGATACCTACATCGAGGAGGAGCCCACTGCTGGGTTACCAGCATTTCTTCTGGATTCTCCTAGTACCAGTTGTGAGGGCCCCGAATCCAGGTCCTAAATCACCTCGGATCCGGTTCGATCATTCTATCACTATTACTATATTTGCGGAAGATATAAACATAAATTGTTTATACAATATATATACTCACTATTCTCCAAGGTCGAGTAACCTTAACTTAATACACATTTCATAACTTTTCTAACATTCAACATTATTAACATACAATACTTATACAATTTAGCTGCACACTTATCCTAACGCTGGAACTATCTTTAACCTTTCCTTGTATCCGACGCATTCGCCTTAATCTGCAATGTTTTATCATGATATAGCAAGGGTGAGCATAAAGATTGCCCAGCAAGTTTAAGTACAACAATATAACGATATATCATGATTGAAGAGTTTGAATAATAAGCTGGCTATAATTCAACAATATAATTGTGAACTAGCAGGAACAAGTTTATGACTGAACAAGTATATAACATAAACAAATATTTCTGAACCGAAGGGTAATGAAGGTGATCAGCCTTTCATACCTGACTTATACATGCAATATGTACAGAGTACAATTATACATGGCAATCAGCAATGATTGACCATAAGCTTATCCGAACAAAACACTCTTAGTAGAGTTAAGTAAAAACAAACTTGCCTGAACCGTTGATTACCGCTACGCAATTTATATCGCTTTATCCGAAGACCTAATATTAGTAATATAGATCTCCAATATTAGAATAATATCATCACAATATAATACTATTATATATATAGACTTACATAGAATAACTTAAACACATAGCACATAACCCTATCAGTCTATTCAGAACATAAAACTCGGTATCAAGTCAAACTATTGAAGTTTGAGTTGAACCTGACACAAAACTATCATCCCGACGGTCTAGTCGGACTTTTATCGAGTCTAAGCTCAATTAAACTCTGCCTAACACTTAACAATTATCTCAGATAATTTTAATATCAGTCAAAAATATTTTTCTAAGTCTCATAATAATTTTCACATAATTATTATCATTTATCGTGATTTTTCAATCATTAAACTCGTATTTAAATGAATTAAACACCACATAATTCTTTTATCATTAATATTTATTTATTATCAAATATTAATGAAATACATGTCATAATATTATAATATATTTATAATATCACAAAGTATTTTTAATGCCTTAAAATCATATTTATATGATTTTTAAACACTTAAATCTATTATCCAATAATTGCTTTTAATATTAAAATATTAATATTTTCATGACAAAATATCAAAAGTTATATTTTATAACTCAAAATATTTTTATAACACTTAAATCATTTTTATATGATTTTTAAATCATTTATTCTATTTTTTCTTAATTTATTTAATATATTCACTAAATAAACTAATTATCATTAATATTAATTAATTAATGAAATTTCTCACAAAATATTAAAAGTCACTAAAAATAACTTAAAATATTTTCTTATACCATAATATTATTTTTCATGATTTTTTATGAATTAAAACCATTTTTAAATAATTTATTTAATATTATAATTAAATAAATTAAATACCTTTTATATTCCAAAAATATTAAATATTTATGAAATATACTCAAAATAATTAAAAACTATTTTTTAGACTTTAAAATAATTTTTCGGAATTTATTTTGTATTTTTAATAATTAAAAACCATTTTTATCAATTTTTAAATAATTTTCTGAAAATAATAATAATAAATTGTCGCTAAAGGGCCCTATAGCGACAGACCCGTCGCTATAGGTGTTCTTGAGTGTTCTAGAGCTTTTTCAGAACTTCATCGGCAGTTTCAAGGTACCACATTTGACTACAAATTAATTCGTGTTCTTGTTGCTTTCTGGGATTCTAATGGTGTTAGGATTGTAGTACTGGTGTATTACTACAACAACAAACTGAATTCATGGTCATACAACATCACATCAGAGAGATCTAAGCCCTCAAAATCGTTGTCAGACACTGTTATCAAAATTCTGGGTTTTCCAGATTTAAAGGTACCTACTTTGCAGCTTTTAATCTTGAAGTCCACGCTTTGTTAATGTGTTATAAAGGTTCATACTTGTAGTAGAGATGTTAAAGAACAACTCTATGGCATCAGATCAGTCTAAAATCAACAATACATGATAATTTGAATCGGTCAAAGTACCTGTCAGACTTGTGTTCTTGAGAAATCTGGGTTTCCCAGATTTCTTCATAAAACAGTCGGTCAACCCAGGTTTGACCTGGTATAACTTTGATTCTATGTGTTTTCTGGGTGAGATAAAGGCATTAACGTGTAGTCCTTATACCAGAATACAAAACTACAACAACAAATTAGCCTAAACATCAAACATCAACAAGATCCATGGCCAGCATAAATGTTGTCAGAGGTTACTAGAATTCTGGGCTGCCCAGAAATCAGTTCCTGTGAACGGTCAACGAGGTTTGACCGCTCGTATCTCTCACTATAGTCATGATCTGGTCGTGTTTCCAGTTTCAGATCACAGTTCTCATGTCATAGAACGTATCCAAAACATAAAACACATTAAACAATTAACACATAAAGATTTATAAGCCCTGACATTCGGCTGTCAGGCCATTTTTTTCTATTTTTTCAGATTTTTGAAAAATGCTATTTCGTGCACTTTGATGTTATGGATCCATGATCCATCAACCCAGATCACTTATAGACACCCTATTACACAACTTTAACCAACAACTAACATTAAACAACATAAGATCAAAGGATTTCGAAAAATTAGGATTTATACCTTCTTATGCTTTTGATCTCTGATTCTGATCCTTGGATCTGATATTGGTGAACTAAGAGGCTAACATGGCTTTGTATCTCACTATCTATTACTCCCCATTCCCGAAATATAGAGAGAGAAGGGACTTGGACAAAATGAAAAATAAAGAGGCCATTTTTCTCTCTTTAATCTACTAACTTGATGCCAATGCAATGTATTTGGCTGTCAAAAGGCTAGATTGTTGAGATATTAGTCAAGTTCTAGGGTTTAGGGTTGGTGACCAACCACCTTAGGTTTAGATCTACAAGCAACATAATAAATAATGCACAAAGGGCATTCTGGTCTCTTCACATTTAATTTCTAGAATGGTCATTTTGGACAATTGACCAAACCCTTAGGGTTTAGGGTTTGGTTAGGATTTAGGGTTTGGAAAACTTTTAGGATTTAGGGTTTGAACCCTCAAGTTTAGCAAAATTTGATTTTTCTAAAATTCCAATTTAGGTTTCCAAAAATAGAAATTTAATATTTCTAACTTATAATTATGATTTACTAATTATATTACAATTTCTAATCATAACTTAAGCTTGCTAATTAGGATTAACATTTCCTAATTAAAATCGCTAATTACGCAATTAGGGTCAAAATCACGGATTAGGGTTTATAAACCTCTAATTAGGGTTTTTAATAGAAAAATAAATTTCTAATTTAAAAAATTAGATTACCTAAATAGATTAGGATTTTCTAATAACTTAACTTGAAAATTAGAATTAATATATCCTAATTAACATTAAAAGTATTAAATTAACACTTAGGTTTTTCCCTATTTACAAATTAGGGTTTCAATCCATAAATTAGGGTTTAATAAATAATTAAGCTTTACCCTAATTAATATTATAATTAATAGCATTTAAACAATATAATAATCATTTAAGTTCCTAGATTAGGGTTTCATACACCGAATTAGGGTTTCAAATTCCCTGAACTGAAATTAGGGTTTCCAGAACCGGTTTCTAGGGTTTCTTTTTAATCGCTAGGGTTTTCTAACCGAACGTTGACGTTCTTTAAATATACGATTAGGGTTTGTTACATATATCGTTTATCTGGTCAACCCTTGCCCCTTAACCACATATTGTACACATATACGCAGAACATAATCACGTTTTCCTTAATCCTGAATAATTCACCTAAATCCTTCACAAAATTTTGAAATCCTCAAAATTCTATCTTAAAAATATCGAACGCATACACTTATTTTCTGTCTAGGTTCTAATTTTGAACCTTAAATCAATAAATAAAAATTTTAAAAAAATCAAAATTCTCGGGTTGTCATGCCAGTACTATTGTGATTCAGCACTCGGCATAGTACTTAGAGCAGAGTCTTCATCTGATGACCTTTGAGAGAGATCAGATTCGATCTATGATGTCGACTGCTCTTGATGGGAGGGAGGCCACTCTATTGGAGAGAGACGAGGCCTTGGCTCGTAGAGATGCCGCCGTTGTTGAGCAGGATGAGCTATATTAGTCAGAGATGCAGTGGTAGTTGAGCAGGATATCGCCATATCTGCCCAGGATGTAGCCGTTACAGATAGTACTGCAGTGAGGTCCCTTACCACTGGCATGATCGCAGAGATGAGCACATATATTGATGATCATATGGTCACCATAAAGATAGCTACAGATCTGTTGGGTCGTATGGATATTCTCATACAGGAGACCACAACTTTACCTCCATCTTCTGAGAGGGACGCCATGTTGGGCTTGTTAGCTCGCATATACCCTGACTTGTAGGTGATCTTGTATTTTCCTGCACAGACTAGCTTAGCCATTTTGTCATGTACAATTTACATTGTGTATATCAACCAGCATTATATATATGACAGGGAAATATATTTTTGATCACTTCCCTTTTAGATATGCCTTGCTGCTTGCTTGATATTTTGCCTGCTGCTTCAGGGCTTGTGATCGTGATGTATTCTGAATTCCTTCTCGGTGGATGGACATTGAGTTGTCTCTAGATAGTTCAGAATGGATCATCGATCTGTATCTATCCCTACCATCTCTTGGTGTCTTGGGACTAGTTTCTATATGGAAATGAGGAGAGGAGTGTGGCTTTCCTCTCTTAGATTGACCGCACCACAGATGGTCGCCAGCACTTCTATTCAGGAGAAGCCTAGTTAATTCCATCTCTTATAGATTGGTGTTGCTCTTCGAGGTACAACTGCCGCTTAGATGGTCGCCGAATCTCCTATTTAGGAGGAGTTCAGGTAATTCCATCCCTTTGGTCTGAAGCCAAATGAAATGTAGTGAATTGAAGGATGATCCCAGTACCAACTGACAAGGGTTTGTGTTTTGGTAGGGGGTGAGACCGTACCATAAATGGCTGCCTACGTACTCCTATTGAAGAGGAGATCAGGTCTGCGTAGTTCGAACCTGGTGTAAGAGGTTCAACGCTATATGTGGCAGGAATGGTGTGGGAATGTTTTTGTTGTTTTTGTTTTATTGTGACCGGGCCATATGAAATGGTTTCCTACGTAATCCTATTGAAGAGGAGATCAGGTCGACGTAGTTCGCCCCTCAGAGCGAGATGAAAAGTGTAATCCCATGTCCAGGTCAAAGTGCGGGGAGGAGAGAGTTTAATCCTAGGTTGAGGATAAACTGTAGGTGAAAAGTTTGATCCCATGTATGGGTAGCCAAACTGTATACGCAAGAGGTTCAATCCACGGTGGGATGACCTAAGTTATAGGAACCCAAAGGAGAAAGCCAGGCTGCTGGCTTGAAAGGTATGTTTCCCTGAGGGGAAAAGTGTAGAAAAGTTATTTGTGGTAAAGGTTTAAAGAGCCGGAATGACTGGTGATCGGATGGTCTACCACCAGAATGTTTACTTGATGGTAACTTCAGACATAGTACCGTTTCACGGCGTCTGAGTTGATGAGTTACGGAAATTCATCGCCGTCCATTTCTTGCAATCTGAGAGCGCCTCCTGTCAATACTTCCTTGACAATAAACGGGCCTTCCCAGTTAGGAGCAAATTTTCCGTTGGACTGATCTTGGTTGTGCAGTATTTTCTTCAAAACCAAGTCATGTTGTCTGAATTGCCGTAGCCGGACTTTTTTGTTATAGGATAACTGACCATGGAAGATAGCCGTGGTTCGCCTTTCGTCTATTAGAGACAATTGGTGATTACTTATCTTGTACCCATTGGTCTTCATCCAACTGAGCATCTACTAATACTCTGAGGGATTCCATCTCAACTTCTATGGGGAGCACTTCTTCCATCCCATAGGTCAATGCGTAGGGGGTTGCCCCAGTGGAAGTGCGCATCGAGGTTCTGTAGGCTAACAAAGTCAGAGGCAATAGGTCAGGCCAATTTTTGTGATTGGCGGACATCTTTTGCATAATCTTCTTGTTGTTTTTGTTAGCCGCTTCAACAACACCATTCATCTTCGGACGATAGATGACTGAGTTGAGATGTTTGATGTGGAATTTAATGCATAATTCCCCCATCATTTTGTTATTGAGGTTCTTGGCATTGTCAGACACAATCACCTCTGCTATCCATATCGACAAATGACATTGTTTCTGATGAAAGCAATGATGACTTCTTTAGTAACCTTGGGGAAGGAGGCTGCTTCTACCCACATGGTGAAGTAGTCGATCATGGTAAAGATAAATTGATGACCATTATTGGCTTTAGGCTCAATGGGCCCGATAACGTCCATTCCCCACATTGAGAAGGGCCAAGGTGAACTCATATTGTGAAGTTTCCGTGGAGGGGCGTGTATAGCATTCCCATGAATCTGGCACTAATAGCATCTCCTGACATGGTCATTGCAATCAGCTTTGAGAGATAGCAAATAATGTCCCGTCTTGAGGACTTTCATGACAAGGAGGGGGCCACTCATGTGGGGGCCACAGACTCCGCCATGGATTTCATCCATAAGCCTTTGGGCTTGATCTTTGTTTAAACATCTGAGGAGACCTAATCCTGCATCTCTTTTTTAGAGCACATCTTCTCCACTCAGGTAGAATTTTATAGCCAGTCGGTGGATCCGCCTTTGTTCAGTCGGGCTCGCCTCAGTGGGTGTAGATCCATCTTGCAGATATTCCTTGATATGCTGATACCAAGGATGTTGGATGGGAGGAAGCTCATCCGATACTTCTCCAACATAATTCCCATAGGCTGGGACCTTGTGCAGGGAAATTATGACGCTTGGCAAGTGTTCCTTGTCTGATATGCGAATCAAGGAGGCCAAAGTTGCTAATGCGTCTGTGAAATCATTCCTATTACGAGGAATGTGTAGAAAGGATATTTCTTCGAATCCCAAAGCCATCTTTAAGACCTGTCGATGGTAAGGCAGCAAATGTAGTTCCTTGATTTGATAGATTCCAGTGGATTGTCTGATTACCAACTCCGAATCTCCAAGGACAGTTAACCGCCTGATGCCTATTGAATGGGAAAGTTTTAGCCCCATAAGATAGCCTTCATACTCAGCCGTATTGTTGGTGCTGACAAACTGTAATTTGACGGCGACGGGATACTGCTCCCCTATATCAGATACTAGAACTGCTCCAGCTCCAGAACCTTCCATATTAACAGCTCCATCGAAATACATCTTCCATGTTTTGCGTGTATCGTACTGATGGTGTTGCTGAATTGTCATTACTCCTTCATCAGGGAAGTATGTCTCCAAGGGTTTGAAATCCCCAGATGGTGTCGCGGCCAGTTGATCCACAATTCCTTGACCTTCGATGGACTTTTGAGTCACATATACGATGTCAAATTGGTGTAGGTTCAACTGCCATCTAGACAGTCGACAATTCAGTATGGGTTTACTGAACACGTACTTGAGAGGATCCACACGGGATATGAGATGGGTTGTGTGCCCATGGAGATAATGCTGTAACCTCATGGCTGCCCATGCTAAAGCACAACACGTCTTTTCGATCAGAGTGTACTTGTGTTCACTGCTGCTGAATCTTTTATTGAGGTAATAGATAGCTCGTTCTAGGCCTCTATTGTCCTTCTGTCCCAGCATGCAGCCCATGGCATTGTCACTTACGGACAGATACATAAACATGGGAACATCATCCCTGGGTGGTACCAAGATGGGAGCTTTGATTAGCTGTTTCTTGATTGTAAGGAAGGCATTCTGGCACTCCTCATTCCATTTCATGGAAGAGTTCTTCCTTAACAACTTGAAGATTGGCTCATAGGTTGCTGTGAGTTGGGAGATAAATCTGCTAATGAAGTTGATTCTTCCCAAAAATCCCTGTATTTCCTTTTCTATTTGAGGAATGGGTATTTCAGTGATGGCTTGGATTTTGGCAGGATCCAGCTCTATCCCTTTGTGGCTGACTAGAAATCCTAGCAACTTGCCTGATTTAACGCCAAAGGCGCACTTAGCTGGATTCAACTTCAAGTTGTACTTACGTAACCTGTTGAATAACTTCCTGAGATGGTCTATATGGTCATCCTCCTTCCGGGATTTGACAATAATGTCATCCACGTAGATCTCAATCTCTTTATGCATTAAGTCGTGGAAAAGAGCCATCATAGCTCGTTGATAGGTAGCTCCAGCATTGATGAGGTCGAATGACAACCGTTTATAACAAAAAGTTCCCCAAGGAGTGATGAAAGCAGTTTTCTCTCGATCTTCCTCGGCAACCATGATCTGATGATACCCCGCAAAGCAATCTGTAAAGGTGTACATGTCGTATTGCGCAGTATTGTCAATGAGAATGTGGATAAATGGCACGGGAAAGCTATCTTTTAAGCAAGCTTTGTTCAAGTCCCGGTAATCCATGCAAACTCGCACCTTTCCTCCAGTTTTAGGTATGGGCACGATGTTGGATATCCACTCAGGATACGTAGACACCATTATGATGTCGGCTTGAAACTGTTTCACAATTTCTTCTTTCACCTTTATACTCTATTCAGGTTTCAATCGCCGAAGCTTTTGCTTGACTGGCTTAAATCCCTCTTTAATGGGAAGGCGATGAAGGACAATGTCAGTGGACAAACCCACCATATCCACATGAGACCATGCAAACACATCCTGGAACTGGGTTAGTAGCGTAACCATGTCATTCCGTTGGTTTGGGGTAAGGTCTGTACCAATCTGGATTAACTTAGGGTTTTCTAAGGTTCCGAGATTGAAAGGAGTGGTTTGATCAAGGTTGGGTTTGGGTTTGTCTTTGACCCATTCTTGAATTTCTGGAGGCACCTCAATGTCATCTGGTATATCCACCAAGGCTGAATTCATCTCTACATCAAAGGTACAATCCTTGTGGAGAAGAGGCACCGTATCAACAAGTACAGGCACATCTAAATTTAGAGTCCTGAAATAAAATATGCTTTCACTTAGTATATATAAAATGTGTTGATCATACACAGTGTTAGTATATAATGGCAAAATAAATCGCTAATACTGTACTGAAAAGTAAGCAGTTATTATATCTACAGGGCAGAAAGAGTTTCCGCCCGCTTTACCCTTGACGACCAATGCAAGGAATGCTGTTCCAATTGGCAAGAGCAAATTCTGGGTGAACCGCAGTGATAGAGGGATTATCATAATCTTCCATGTCCCAAATGATAGCCATTACGTCTGGACAATCATCGTCTGGGGTGTATCTGTTGGTATGCTCATCATGAAAGTTGATGCGTATGTCGGACATCATCTGCATGACGTCTTGCTTGATTCTTCGTTCCTCTTCCTCCACTGCGGGATCTGGAACAAAGATTTCTTTCTCCTTCACCGGTACCGGCTTGGGAAATAACATCACCATTATATTGGCTGGCACCTTTACGGGATGTTGTGCGGACTCAGAGCTTGAAGGCGAAGCTAAACGCCGCATGGTTGAAGCTGCAGGAATCTGCTGATGCTTATGAGGATTCCTATGACTAGAGCTGGCAGAATAGCCTAGTCCAGCTGTCCCAATTTGTTGGGTTAAGCGAATAGGATACTTGACACCCTGGAAATCTTTACCCAACCCTTGTCCCGGTTTATGACCCAATGACATCATTTCTTGTGTGGCCGACATTACCTCGACAAAAATCTGGGATTCAGGCAGTGGTGTTCCAATAGCATGGTATTGGGTATTGCTTATTTCTAAAGCATGAAAACTAATTGGCTCAACATCCTTATTGGCATTGATGAGCGGCATGTCCCCGTGCTGAGGAATCTCCAGTTCAGCGTTGACTGTGACCAGGCTATTGTTGATGATACATTTCAACTGTTGGTGAAGAGTGGAGGGGACTGCCCCTGCCATATGAACCCATGGTCGTCCCAAGAGCAGGTTGTATCCCGAATCTATCTTGAGCACATGGAAGGATAAGCAGAATGTATGCGGACCAATCTCAATTGGCAGCTCAACTACTCCGACCGAGTTACGGCGGGCTCCATCAAAAGCTTTGATGATGGTATGGCTACTCCGAATTCGATTGGGATTGATATTCATCTTCACCAAGGTAGCATATGGGTAGATATTCAGAGAGGAACCTCCATCTATAAAAACTCCCGCCACCATATATCCGGAGGACAAGACCGCAATGTGCAACGGTTTGCAATGACTTTCCCTTCGGGCGGTATGTCATCATCAGTGAAGGATATCACATTGTTGTTGAAAATGTGATTAACCAGATGTTAAAACTTTTTCGTATCAACTGATATCGATAGATAGGCTTCTTCTAAAACCTTTAGCAAGACCTTCCGGTGATTCTCGGAGGTCAGGACCAAGTTCAAGATTGATATCTGTTGTGGAGCTTCTTTCAAGCTTAAAACCACCTTGGCTTCGTTATGACCCATAGTGCGGAGGAAATTTTCAATCTTCTCAATGGGTACTTTCCCCTTAGACTTGATGACATGCTTTATTACCTGTTGGGGAAGATACAGTGGATTTTCCTTCGACACTGCAGCAGTTGTATGCGAGGTGGATCCTTCACCTTCTCCATAATTCCACGGAACTGTGTGCAAGCTAACAATAGGATATTGTGCTTTACACGGCAAGTTGATTGGCTCGGGAGTGGCCACTTTCAAAGGATTGTTGATTCCCTTGAGTTGAATTACTGGCATGACAAGTGATTTGTTAACCACATCATTTTCAGTGGATATGAGTGCTACTACACTCTCCCAATTAGTAGGACATGAATCCTCACTTTCCCGTAACACAGTGTCGTTATCTGCCAGACGCAGTACGCCACTGTCGATTAAATTTTGAATAAGGTGGTGGAGTGCCCAACATTCTTCTGTGTTGTGACCGCGAGATTGAGAATGATATTGACATACTCCCTCAGAGTTGTATCGTCCTGAACGGGGGTTGATTGAAGGTAGAAGGGAACTAATCCATCATTTATTGATTAACATATGAAGGATTTCCTCCATAGGTTGGCCCAAATATGTGAATTCCCTTTCGTTGGCAAAATCCCGACGGGCCTTAGCATTCGCTCTCTTCTTCACTTTGTCTTCCAGCATTTCATTTTCTGAAAGTGAAGACGGAATATTCATGACAATAGGTAGGAGACTGGCATGCTCCTGGCTAATTAGCTGACGAGTCACTTGATGCTGATAAGTCACCAGTTCTGCCAATTGCTAAATTTGTTTACAGAGAGCTTTCATCTTTTGTTCCATTGTGAATTGGAACTTGGCATAATCCCATCTGTCATCACCATCTTTGGGGGTCTGGGAGGATTCACAGCTGAAATTGGAACTCTGTCCACTGCTCCAATTGATCATATTGACCTCTTCTTCTTTGTGTTGAGGAAGAGGGTTGTCTTGAACGTGAGGCTGATCGGGTTTGGTGACCACGATTTCCCCGTTGTCTATCAGGTCTTGGATTTTGTGTTTCAAGGCCCAACAATCCTGAGTATCATGTCCAGGTTTCCCGGCATGATAAGCATATTTTCGAGCAGCATTAAAACCCCGACCATTAGGGCTGGTTGGTGGAAGAAGATGCGTGATTTTCTTCTGTGTTGTTAGAAGATTGAGAATGTTCTCGAGGGTGTCCCCTAAGGGTGTGAATACTTGAGGTCGTTTGACTTCTCCACCTTTTGGTACTGGAGGGTTTGAAGACTGCTTGAAAGGGAGTGTAATTTCTCCTCTGGATAGTCATGTTCTGATTGCCTGTTTGACCCTGTAGTATCAAGGAAACATCCTCTTCTTTCTTTTTATGGACCCTCCGGGGGTTGTTCCCATAATTTCCAGATTGGATGTGATCAGCAACAACTTTGAGTGCATCTAGGTCTTGAATCTCTCTGGATTTCAATCCCATTTCAGCCATCTCCCCATGTTTGACCATTTCAGAAAATGGTTTGCCGATGCCGGCTAAAACTCTTTCATAGAAAGGTGTTTCTTGTATATCTATGAAAGTCATGACCATCTCTGATTCTGTCATGGAAGGACTATCTTGGGCAGCCAGGCGTCTCCACCTCTGAGCATACTCTCTGAAAGACTCATTAGACTGTTTCTTGATCTTGGTAATTTGATACCGATCAGGAGCCATTTGAGATTGAAAGTTGTATTGGGTAAGGAAAGCGTGTGCTAGCTCTTCCCAACTATGGATCTTTGAATTGTCTAATCTTGTGTACCACGAACGGGCTTCTCCAGTTAGACTTTTTTGGAATAGTTGCATTATAAGTTTTTCATCCTTTGCATAAGATTCCAGTTCTCCAATAAACACCTTTAGATGGGTGTAAGGATCTCCTAACCTGTCATATTTTTCAAAGTCAGGAGTCTTAAATTTTTCTGGATAATGAATACTAGGGAAAATACACAAATCAGCATATGAAACACTCCCGTGTGTTCCAATTCCTTTGATAGTGCGAGGAGTCTCTTCCATTTGGAGGACTTTCTTTTTGATGTCACCAGTGTCTGGATCTCCAGTGGGATGGGTAGCATCATGAGTTTTGTTGGTCGGATGCAACTGCTGTTCAGGTATTGTAACGACCTGGGTTCCTCCTTGTGTGAAGGATTCAGCATGTACGGGTATTTTTTGACTGTGTAGACTGGTGTAATTCTTTTAATAGAACAACCAAATCTGTAATCTGTTTGCTTAACCCGTCGAATTCTTGTGAGAAACTGGATTAAGTTCAGTCTGGTCGGATGACGACATGATTGACTGTAGGCCTGTTGCCTTTTTAGACTTTGAACGGGTGGTAGGTCCGATTGATTCCCTGCAAAAGACTTGCATAGTTTAGTCTTTAGGGTGGATAATAACATGCTATGTGATGTGTCCAGTTTAGGAATTTTATCCTGTAAAATGGATGTCAGCTGTTTATAGCATGTATGTGTACACATTTCTTCATATTTCTCATTACATGGAGATAGATATGGAAGATAATTACAAGTAATTGTACTTTACAAGTAATTTAAAATGAGAGCATGAAGAGACTTTCCTCCGTTTTGGGTTTATCAGAGGCTGACCTATCTTAGGTTACTCTCGCGGCTTTTTGGCATGAAGGTTCCCAAATCATCGCAATCTACTTGACGGGAAGTTAATCCAGTCTTTCAACTGGAGCGAATTTGGGTGGTGCCTTTCCTGAGCCTCAGAGAATCAGGCTTCTAACGAGTCCAGTAATCAAACACTGACAGGATAGCCTCCTGGTGGAGGGACCACACAACATACATTCACATACATCGCGTCTCACCGTATGACATGATGACATGTGCGAATCACTATTATCACAAGTAGTTTATAGTGCGAAGCACTAATATCACAGGCAGTTTATAGTGCGAAGCACTAAGATCACAAGCAGTTTATAGTGCGAAGCACTAAGTAAGGAAATGCATTCGTACACATTCATCACAAAATGTAAATGCAACATCCATACACAAGCAGATAACAATTTTGAAAAAATTATAATAGCGGCTTAAGTCCTCTTACTTGAGTCCCCAGCAGAGTCGCCACTTGTCGACGTCGGGATTTTTTATTGTCCTTTTCTGTTACTTGTTCTTTGGTGTTCTCATTTTAGGTGAGATTTGTTTGAAAAAATAAGTAAAAAAGGTCCGACATGTATAATGTCAACGATTGGACTATAAGAGTCGCCAGTTGGTTTTTTAAATGGTTGTACCAACACAACCGAGAAAAGGTTTGCACATTGACCCAGTGATGTGACACTGCTAAATGGGTCGGTGAAACCGATATTCATTAGGGTCCGGGGACTTGGTTATGCGGGGGGAAGGTGTTAGGAACCCCCCGACATCCGTGTTACCACGGTGACCGCCTCTTTTCAAGAAACTGTTATCTGAATGTGTGTGTGTGTGGGTCAATGTGCTGTTATTTGGAAAGTAGTGCGAGGCCTCGTTCGCACCTATATACACAGGGTTTGAATTTTATGTAAAAATTTAATTTTAAGCAAGATATGGCAGTGATATTTTATAAAAGAGGTTTTTCAAACCCTTATGCTCAATAGTAATTGAGACCTATTACACTCCCATTTTATTCAGTGTTCAGCTGGATTGATTTTATTTGACAGATGCGAAGCATCCGTACGAAAATACTTTACAAAAAGGTGTTGAATTCCTCGTGGGTATGAAAACCATCTGAGGAAATCCAAACATCACATATATAATTTACAAGCTGCTTACAGCTGAAAATGTCCATCACGGGAACCGAATCTAGATCTAATGGCTTGAATCTGTGATCACATGATTCCTAGGCTCACATAATGTCGCAATTGATATAAACGCAGTAAGCAGGTATATATATAAAAGTTGTAAATATATATATATATATATATATATATATATATACATGATCACCAACCACGAAGCACCTCCATGGGGGATCAGAAATATAAATAAAGCTGTAAAAGCTATCAACCGCCAAAGAGAAAACTCCAGGCGGGAAGAAATGTAAAGAAAGCTGTAAAAACGATCAACCACCACGAAGTAAACTCCAGGTGGGACGAAATATACAGAAAGCTGTAAAAACGGTCAACCATCACGAAGTAAACTCTAGGTGGGACGAAATGTAAAGATATATATATATATATATATATATATATATATATATATATATATATATATATATATATATATATATATATATATATATATATAAACATATAAACGCACCGGATGTAAAATCCTGGCTCATCGAACAGAGTTTGACCACAGTTAATATATATAAGTATATATATATAGGAAAGCAAGTAAACGCACCAAACCGAAGTTTAGGCTCATCGAACAAAGTTTGACACACAGTTAATATATATATATATATATATATATATATATATATATATATATATATATATATATAGGAAAGCAAGTAAATGCACCAAACCGAAGTTTAGGCTCATCAAACAAAGTTCGACACACAGTTAATATATATAACATATATATTAAAGCAGTAAACGCCCCAGACCGAAATCTAGGCTCAATCGAGGCATAACTCGATAATGTTAGTCAATATATATATAAATATATTTATATATAATATATATACAGACTGGAATGAAACCACGGACCGAAGTCCGGGCAAAAGCAAGCAACATGACTCTCAACGTGTAGAAGGGTGTGTGCAAAGATGAAGAGAAAGGACTCTAAAGTGTGTAAGAAGGCTTATAGTGGGATGCCAAAGAAGACTTCTATATCTTTAGAGTGAGTAAACACAAACTTTTGTAGGTACAAAAGGGCTATATATGAGCTCACAGGTGTTTAAAAGGGAAAAGTACACTGCCTGGGATGAGTGCAGAGCAAATTGGGCAGGGCTTCCTCGCCGTTTTCTCTTACAAAATGGCCACCCCAAGCCCTCTATTTATAGAGGGTGCCGCAGGTGTACCAGAGGCAACCCGGGTGGGCCCGAGTTTTTTGACTTGGGTCGTCTCGAAGTACGTGCACTTAGACACTGTAATGTCCACTCGAACTTTCAAAAGTGCAATCCGGGTATCCGTTTGAGGTATACATGACCTATTTCGGACCGCCGTTGTTGAGAGTTGTATGATGGCATGGGATTAGAGTTTGTGCGAAGTCATTGAAGATGGGATGGTGCCCTCCGGTCTTCAAGCTTCAACTTTCATCCGTTACCCCGCACAATAGCCACTCGGGATTGATTAATCTTGTGGGACATTATTGCGTAGATATGTTGAGGCGACGTGGTGTGACATCGTGTTGGTCAGATGACGATGTTGCCCCTCACCGGTGTTTTCACCGTATTGGGCTGATAAAGCAGACGTTGCTTAACTTCGCTGAGATTGGGCTGCTGTAATTTGTTGAAGGTCCTCATTGTCATCTTTGAGGTGTGTCTGTCTTCTCGATGTTATCGCCAGGCTAGTATAGTGGATCTTGTTGTGAGCGCCGAGATTGAAGCTGGTCGCACTTGTAACAAGCATTTCCGGGATTATCGTCGAAATTGCATTCCTTGGGGTTATCACCAAGGTTGGTGGCTATTCCCATGGTGGGGACTGAGACTGGATACCTCGGGGTTATCTTCGAGATTAATCGGTCTTCTCTGGTGTGTGTTCTGGTATTGTATCTGTATGCCTCGGGGTTATTTTCGAGATTATTACTCCCAGATTACGATCCGGGGTTGATGCTGAACTTCCGGTAGTATCCGGCATGGATATGGATCGTCTTTCAGGGTTCCCTCTTAAAAGACGAATCTGTCCTCTTGCAATGTTAGTAACAGGTGTATAGAAAATTTCGAGTGTCTACAACAGAGAGCCCAATGTAAAGAGCGCCCGGCATGCGCGCCCAGTAGGGCATCAAGCACCCAACAATCCTAAAGGAACGCAAGGCAGGCATGCACTCCCTCCCCCCGTCTTGTTCAGCGACCTACCTAAGTCCAACAAGAGGATGCAAATCTTAAGTTGAGGTTAACGAGCGTGTGGGCATCCAAGAGTCCCCTATCCATAAAACGAATGCAATGCATGAATGAATGAAAATCTGGAAAGGTACCATCACCGTGAGCTTAACCAAATCATGTTGAGCAATCAAAGTACAACGCGAGGAGATAAAATATTTAGTCGAAGTTAACACGACCTTTTTTATTGCATGTGTGAGGCGAAGAGGTCCCCGACCCCTAGCACGCAATGGATGTGCCCAACACACCCAGAGGCAGCACCACGTACACGCAAACAGGCAACGCCAACCACGACCATCGAATGAAAGGCCGACAAACATGAAAAAAGCGGGCACTGAACCATTTCCTCGAGCTAACCCAGTTCATGTTGAGCAACCCGTCGAGGTTGGCACGACCTTCTTCTCTTGCACGTGGGTGACAGAGAGGTCTCCGACACAGACCAAGCCATTGAAAACTGTCGCACGAGCTCGCCTATCATCACCTTGAGTTGAATTTGTTTGCCTCTCGACTCGCATCACCCCGCATTGTGTAGCATCGGCTAGCATTGCCCTAGCCTTGTGTTGCCTCGATCCTTGCTTCCCTATCCATGACTAACTCAAAACTTGGAAAGCCGTTTGCGGTCGATTTCGTGGGACTTTCATGTTAATCAAACACACTTCCCTTACCGATGCATTTTTGTGGAGGTATCCATGTTCATGTTAGCCAAAGCCTAACCATGTAACCCCAATGTGCACAAGAAAAAAAAACAATGTAAACAAACAGTATTCAATCAAAATAGTGATTACCCTCGGGTAGGCTGATGGGATATTTTGGAAGCATTTTGAACTATTTCTTAATAGGTGAACTCAGCGTCCTAGGAAAAAAAAGAATTTGTGTAGCGCCCAGGCGTCCAGCGTCAGCCAGCGTGCCCAGCGTCGGCCAACGCGCCCAGGTGTCGACCAGTGCGCCCGGGCAGCCCAAGAGTCGACCAGTACGCTCGGGCATTGGCCAAATCTCCTGGATGTCGGCCAGCGCGCCCGAACTTCAGCCAGCACGCCCGGGCTTCGTCCACTATGCCCAGGCAGCGCGCCCGGGCGTCGGCCAGCGCGCCCGGGCGTCGCCCAGCGCACCAGGGCAGCGCCCTTGCTGCGACAGCGCGCCCGGTTGGGACGCTCCTCATTAATATTTTTTTCCTTTTGTATGTTTTTTGGAAACATTAATCATCAACTTACAATTTACAAGCATTTTGTAGTTTTCATATCATGATTTTTTAATTTTTACAATTTATTTATATTTTTGATATTTTTTTAATAATTTATTTAATTAAAATACAATAATAATTACTTTTTGTCTTTTAAATATATTGAAACTTTTTTGAGGGGTACTATTTCTTATTAGTTTAAACACGTGGGTGATAGCACTCAAAAATAATGTGTACTTCTTTTAAAAAGTACATTATGACTCCTCAAGCAGGGGTGATGTCTAGTGTTGTCACTTTGGTTTTTTTCATAAGTGCTACTATAGGGAGGGGGTACCTCACTCAACCCCTGACGCCCAGCGTCAGGCGTTGAGCGAGGCCCGTCGTGCCTAGTGCCCAGTGCTGTGCGCCCTCCTAGGGGGTTGCGCCCAGGGCCCCCGACATTTTTCCTTCGGTAAAAAGGTCGGGGGTACTTGTGGCGCTTCTTCCGCCCAATCGGCCTCAGGCCTGGTGTCCCGTCTCGACGATAGCCTTGGGTCACTCGCCTAGCACAGGTGCCCAACGCCTAGGCGCATAAGTAGGGGGCTGTGCTAAGCTCCCCTAATGTTCTTGCATGCCCAATGACACATTTGTGCTGAGGGCATACGGCAGGACCGTCAGGGTACGTCTGACATGATTTCTGCTGAACCGGTCCGTGGTCGGGGTCTCTTGTGCCATTGGCCCGCAGTTGGGTGCACGTTCGTACAATTTGTTGACACGATGCTGGATGGTTACCGACTAGTAGGTCCTAGTAGGGGGTGCTTTGACGCCGTCGAAAGGTCCAAAAGACGGTGGCTTCCGTCATCGAGTTGGCTTGATGGAAATGCGAGCACCCGATTGAGGGCCCTTCTTGACATTTTGTTGACATGATGACACAAAATGGTTGTTGGAAAGTAGGTCTCAGTAGGTGGTGCTTTGAGTGCTGCTGAAAGGTCCGAACGTTGGTGGCCTAAGTTGAGTGTCGGCTTAATGGAAAGATGGGCGGGCGTTCCAAAAATGGTTTTTTTGCCCATTGGCCATCGGTCGGGTGCACATTCGTACAATTTGTTGGCATGATGCTGGATGGTTACCGACTAGTAGGTCCTAGTAGGGGGTGCTTTGACGCCGTCGAAAGGTCCAAAAGATGGTGGTTCCGTCATCGAGTTGGCTTGATGGAAATGCGAGCACCCGGTTGAGGGCCCTTCTTGACATTTTGTTGACATGATGATGCAAAATGGTTGTCGGTAAGTAGGTCTCAGTAGGTGGTCCTTTGAGTGCTACTGAAAGGTCCGAACGTTGGTGGCCTATGTTGAGTGTCGGCTTAATGGAAAGATGGGCGGGCGTTCCAAAAAATGGTTTTTTTGCCCATTGGCCATCAGTCGAGTGCACATTCGTACAATTTTTTGACATGGTTGTTGGATGGTTATCGATCAGTAGGTCCTAGTAAAGGGTGCTTCGGCGCCGTCGAAAGGTCCGAAAGTCGGTGGCTTCCATCGTCGTGTTGGCTTGATGGAAATGTGAGCACACGGTTGAGGGCCATTCTTGACATTTTGTTGACATGATGACGCAAGATGGTTGTCGGTAAGTAGGTCTCAGTAGGTGGTGCTTTGAGTGCTGCTGAAAGGTCCGAACGTTGGTGGCCTATGTCGAGTGTCGGCTTAATGGAAAGATGGGCGGGCGTTCCAAAAAATAGTTTTTTTGCCCATTGGACATCGGTCGGGTGCACATTCGTACAATTTGTTAACACGATTGTTAGATGGTTACAGACCAGTAGGTCCTAATAGGAGGTGCTTCAGCGCCATCGAAAGGTTCGAAAGTCGGTGGCTTCCGTCGTCGTGTTGGCTTGATGTAAATGCGAGCACCCGGTTGAGGGCCATTCTTGACATTTTTTTGACATGATGATGCAAGATGGTTGTCGGCAAGTAGGTCTCAGTAAGTGGTGCTTTGAGTGCTGCTGAAAGGTCCGAACGTTGGTTGCCTATGTTGAGTGTCGGCTTAATGGAAAGATGGGCGGGGGTTCCAAAAAATGGTTTTTTTGCCTATTGGCCATCTCTCGGGTGCACGTTCGTACAATTTGTTGACACGATTGTTAGAAGGTTACTGGCCAGTAGGTCCTAGTAGGGGGTTCTACGGCGCCGTCGAAAGGTCCAAAAGTCAGTGGCTTCCGTCGTCGTGTTGGCTTGATGGAAATGCGAGCACACGGTTGAGGGCCATTCTTAAAATTTTGTTGACATGATGGCGCAAGATGGTCGTCGGCAAGTAGGTCTTAGTAGGTGGTGCTTTGAGTGTTACTGAAAGGTCCGAACGTTGGTGGTCTATGCTGATGTGTCTGCTTAATGTAAAGATGGCGGGCGTTCCAAAAAATGATTTTTTTGCCCATTAGCCCTCGATCGGGTGCACGTTCGTACAATTTGTTGACACGGTGGTGGATGGTTGCCGATCAGTAGGTCCTAGTAGGGGGTGCTTCGGTGCTGTCGAAAGGTCCGAAAGACGGTGGCTTCCGTCGTCGTGTTGGCTTGATGGAAATGCGAGCATGCGGTTGAGTGCCTTTCTTGACATTTTGTTAACATGATGACGCAAGATGGTTGTCGGCAAGTAGGTCTTAGTAGGTGGTGCTTTGAGTGCTACCGAAAGTTCCCAATGTTGGTGGCCTATGCTGATGTGTCGG